>JAATLQ010032595.1:54252-85950 GCA_013421005.1 Heliconius erato x Heliconius himera
AATAGTACTCGCCTTTGAATACCTCCATTACCTGGACCTTATTTATCGAGATCTTAAACCTGAAAATTTGTTGATCGACTCTCAGGGCTACCTCAAAGTGACTGATTTTGGTTTCGCGAAACGAGTCAAAGGCCGTACGTGGACGCTTTGCGGGACCCCCGAATACCTTGCACCTGAAATCATCCTCTCGAAAGGATACAACAAAGCCGTGGACTGGTGGGCATTGGGCGTTCTCGTCTACGAGATGGCGGCTGGGTATCCTCCTTTCTTCGCAGATCAACCGATACAGATTTACGAGAAAATAGTATCAGGTAAGGTCCGTTTCCCATCGCACTTCGGCTCCGACCTGAAAGATCTTCTGCGCAACCTCCTGCAGGTCGACTTGACTAAGCGCTACGGTAACTTGAAAGCGGGAGTCAACGATATCAAGGGGCATAAATGGTTTGCGAGCACGGATTGGATAGCCGTGTTCCAAAAAAAGATCGAGGCGCCTTTCATCCCGCGCTGCAAGGGCCCTGGCGACACGAGCAACTTCGATGACTACGAGGAGGAGGCTCTGCGTATCTCATCCACGGAGAAGTGTGCGAAGGAGTTTGCAGAGTTCTGAGCGTGTACTTGGAGCTTGCAACTTTGTATTAGTGAATTTTCCACAACTAAGTGGTTGTGGGAAGGAATTGAGTGCGTCTCTTGTGGGCAGCTTATGGTGTACACAGACATTGAGTGCCCCGAGCTGACACCTCAGGTGTATCAAATTTTGAGTATAGGCGAAATGGTAGAACTGATTCTGATATTTTTGTGGCATTTGTTTTCTTAGTGCCCATTCAATTTAAATATAAACAGACATGGTGTGTAGCTCCCATTACGGTGATATTCTCATAAGCTACTGCAGACATAGTAGAGTGTAAGCCGACCTGTCGTCGGTACTAAGTGTTTTTGGTACTCTGTAGTTTGCCTTTAATAGCATTGGGATGTGGTAAGCTTTAGTCCTTTTTTAATTGTTTTTATTATGGAACTCATACAAATTGTATATTAATCAGGTTTTCTTGTCGCTTATTTAGACTTGTAAGTCTTCACTTCATGTTTATACATCTCAATTTTAATAAACTGAAATTGTATCACTTTATTATATTATGGATTCAAACACTTATTTAGTCAGTTAATAAAAAAAATATTTTATTATGCTGCTAATATTGTAAAGAACATGCCTTGAAATAAAAAAAATGTTAATGCTTTCATATTATAGACTCTTTAATTAATTATATAGTTATGAGACACTGTCAGATAATTTTTAGAAATAGCACTTTGTTTACATATCTTTGCTATTATTAACTTAATTCAATGTTATTATGTGAAAGTTTTTATTTTTGACATTTTGTTATTAGTTTTATTCTTATATTATAATAATTATTATATATCATATTGTTGAAACAGTTGATATTTTAATTAAGGTATTAACATCTACATCAAAATATGAAGAGATTAATTTATTATACATATTTTTATGTAGTCGTTTGGTTCGTGCAATTCAACCTGTGTTTGTGATCTGATGGAAGAATTTGTTTGGGTTTAAGTGTAAATGTATAGTTCCTTATTTTGTAGATTTATGTATTGTATATCAATCGTGAGGCCGTCATCTGACTGTAAACGCGATGGTTGTGTGTTCGATTCCTACTTGGGGGAACGAATTATATTCATTTCCTTCCTCTAGTAAGAAGACCATGTGGGACATTGAGTTCTGCCACTCATCACGTAATGTCTCGAAAACTGGGTGGCGTGAAGAGAATAATATGTTAACACTATGTTCTCTACCAACCCTGCTATATGCGGGATAGTGTGAATTTATAAAGAGTGTGCACTACAAACCAGAAAGATAGACCAATATTACATCTGAATCTCATTGCTAACATCAGTCAAAAGTAATGACCATTACATATGTTTAGTTTGTCATAATTATGTTATTAAGAACATTAATTAGCTATTTTTGAGAAAAGACAATTTACCCAAAGTATAATTTTAAGTGAAATAAAATATAATAATTATATTTACTGTTGTTTACAATGAGATCAGAGTTGCAAAGTGAATGATACATTAATCTGGTAATTGATAAAGTTTGTTAGATATTAGACGTAGGATTTTGAATTTGGGCTGTACAAATAATCTACTTGGTTATTTGTAGAGAATTTTACATTGTGAAAGCATTGTTATAGTCATTAGTTTAAATATCCTGGGATGGTTACTTAACCAAATATGCTTGTTTCACGCTTGCAATCAAAAAAATTGAGTAAATTTAAATTAGATATGTGAATTTGGATAATATGAATATGATTGTTTCATATGTGTGAAATTATTGAGTTAGTGTTGCCAGTTGAATGTACACAGAATGTTGTAGTATGACAAACTATGGAAGAGCCATATTGTTACAATATTTATTATGTAACACATTTTATGTGCTTTATTTTTTATTAAAATGTTGCTTAACAGCATATATGTAATGAAGCTTAAAATCAAATATGGCTACTTATGAAATACAAATGTAATTTTATTATTGTATCTGGTAACACTGGCTTGTAAAAACAGCACTTAGGTTGTCGAATATTTTGTTTAGAGTTTGTTATCCATATATAAGATTGTAATGAATAATTGCTAAATCATATCAACCTTTAAACATTAAATAATCATTCTAAATTATTGTACTAGTGTTTGTCCGTCAACTTTTAGATTTAGATATGCTTTTCTTTCAACTAAATTTAACATCAAACACTGTATTTCTTGATTAATGAACTTTCCTTCGAAAACAATGTCTTATCTGGTGAAGTAAATTGGTAAAAAAATACAAAAAAAATATACAGCTGGTTCCTTAAAATGTAGTAGAGTAAGTAGTTGTGTTCGGTGCCATAAAGTTTATAATCTTTCTCATGTAAATATTTATATTACTATTTTATATATTTTTTTCACTATTTAAATACCTATTTGTCACAGTTAAAGTGGTTGTTAGGCGTCGTTTTTTGTTGCAGTATTAAGCTCTAGCACCATCTGTTAAGTGATTAATTAATTAGGACTCGACTTAGTTGTAAGAGAAAAAAAAATCACTTTAGTGTCACTTGTGACTTAAATGCATATATAATTAATTAATTATAATTGTGCCTAGAATTGAAGTCATTTTACCATAAAACCTTGTGTCTAAATGAAATTCTTAATTGTATTCATGCATCTTGAGATAGTGTAGAACAATTGTAACCTAAGATTGCTTTCTATCGTATTGTTTGAGCGATATTGCACACTTTGAAAATTATTAGATCGTCGCGAGTCACTCACCATGTGGACATTGTTTGTCAAGGTGTTTCACACTTGTTTTCTAAAATGGCTGACTTTCGCATTCTGCCATCTTTTTTTTATCGGCAAAAATATTTCATTTCAATTCTTACATGCATTTTTAAATGATTAAGGAGGTTTACGATGTGTACTTTACATAATTATCGTTGTATATAACTAGAGTGATTGTGCCCCCGATTAATATTTAGTGATGTCGAAATTTACAAATGTTTTTCATTCCATGAGCTTGCGCGTTCACATATCACCCAATGGCGGACGTTCCAATGTGAATATTTTGGGGCCGCGTAGATATTAAAACCCATTAATTAGCGCGACGGTGTATATTTGCGAAGCAGTCTTTTTATATCTGTGTCTAGTATCTATTATATCGAGTGCCTATAGCATTGAGGTTCAAATGTAAAAAGTCAGTTGGTTCCAACTCCAAATAACAAATTATTTGTCACCATGTATTGATCTTCCATAAAATTACGATGAAATTAAAAATATCGATGTAACAGTATATGTTTGTTTGATTCTACTCTTTATTTTCTTTTTTTTTTTTTAGATTTTCACCTATTTGGTTATTATAAGAAAATTTATATAATAAGAATTTATATAAATATTTTAGTGTGAGAGTAAGTAACCTTCAATTTGGTTGTATAGAGCGATAAGCTAAAGAGTTTTATGGCTGTGAAGATTCGCAAACATTTGGCAGGCACCGGGCCACCGGCTAATGCACGTGGGGCGACGGAGGATAAGTGGCGGCTTCCTAATAAAGTGGAATATTCCGACTGTAGTTACTCCTGCCAAATAACAAATAAAGAAGGTGTTGTTTCAATTTATTATGTTCATATGGTAGTTGTGTAATGGTGTCAAAAGTTACTGAGATGTAGAGTGTATATAATCGGTTTTTTTTTAAAGAAGTTATAGTTGTAAATTCGATTTTGCTTTAAAATTATAATGCGTATAAATGGTTCAATAAGTAAATTATGTTTTTTTATTGTAGAATGCATTCTAGCTATGTCACTTTTATTTCATGCAAGAATATTCTTGGCTAAAATAGAAGTTACGCATTAACTTTGTCATTAGATAACCGGAAAGTCAATGAGTAGTTAGGCTTTGTATATTATTGCTTTTGAAGTTGAATTTTACGATGTTGCGAATCGGTAAACGTATCGATATTTTTAGTATGACGAGCGAGAGCGGGGTCGAGTCAAGGTTGTGAGGTCAAATTACGGGTTTTTTACCTTGTATTATCAAACATTCGATGTGTTTGAGTGTATTTCGGTAATTTGTTTGGAAAAAATGTTACTGTTCTATCATTAGAGCGCGGGGGCGAGCACCCGTCAGCTTTTGATCTATTTCAATCGGCAGACCGACGTGATACACCTGCTCGAATTAATTGACGAGATATTATTGGAAAAAAAATTTTAATAGATCAGCTTCACGCTGTATCCCGTAGATGCAGGGTAGGCAGAGGCAACCTAGTGTTAATACATTACGTTCACCACTTTCTGCCGAATTCTGGAGGCATTGCGTGTTGAGTGGCAGAGTTCAACGCCGCGCTTTGCCTCGACACCAGAGCGCAGAAAATGGAAATATAAATTTAAGTAAATATTTCATCTCCTCGAGTGGGAATCGAACCCACAACCAGTTGCTATTACAGTCACACTTTGTGCCCCCTGCGCCACGACTGGCCTCTTATATTATTGCTTTCTGTTTTATTAATTTTACTCGTAAAAAAATGTTTAAATATTATTTTTAGCGTAATACTATTTTCGAAAGGAATTTTAAATGATTTTTGAAAAGTAAAAAGTGGTATTGCGCGGTTACGTAACCAACAAGTATGGGAGCCAAATCGCGTTGGTATTCAAATATTCTATTTAGCTCAATGAACATATTTATTTATACACACCCACGCCATCTTTTAAACGCAATATCGTCATGAAGTATAAACAAATATTCAAAATAATCATTTTAACGATCGCCCGACTGGATTTTCTGTTGTACCTACGTATTATTTATTATGTCTAAAGTATTTCTATAATTACTGTAAAAATATTAAAATGAGAATTTGGCACGTTTTGCATAACAATATCGGATATGTTTTGTTTTCTCAATATAATATGTGAAATAGAGAATAAGAAATTTTCTGATTTGTTAAGGTATTAGCATAGTGTTTTTATTTATGGTATACATAGAATATTTAAAATTTGTTTCTTTTTAAATAAATAAAATAAATCAGCTTCACGCTGCATCCCGTACATAACAAGGTAGACAGAGGGAACCTCGTGTTAAGACACTTCGTTCACCACTTTCTGCCGAATTCTGGAGGCATTGCGTTTTGAGTGGCAGAACTCAACGCCGCGCTTTGCCTCGACACCAGAGCGAAGAAATGGAAATATAAATTTAAGTATATTTACTTTCATCTCCTCGAGTGGGGATCGAACCCACAACCAGTTGGTTTACAGTCACACTTTGTTCCGCTGCGCCGCGACTGGCCTCAGCTTTTTTTTAAGATTTTATTAATTTTCGATGTGTAGTAATTTAGCAGGGCCTTAAGTTGTTTATTCAGATTGACACTCGATAGCTGGTCCGCTCGTTCAACAGCGTCATTATCAATTCACATAATATATATTTCTACACGTGTAGCCCGACTCAAGTGCTACTCTATGCTATTTTTGTGAAAATCAATTTAATAAAATAAGAAATTAGAAATATTTTTTACCTACTTCAATGAGATTCTTACTGGTAATTAGCTTAATAGTTAAGCTTATTTTTTGCCTCTCATTAATCAAGATAAAAGGTAACAGCCATCCGCACTGCTGAAATGAAAAATCTCTAAATATTTTAACTTCTCCAAACGCAAACGATCTCAAATTGCCTTTGTGTTTTAAAAATACGACAACACGCCGGCGTCGGGCGTCGAGTGAAAAGAATTTTAAAATGTTACACTGTTTCGCCAACGGTGCTGTTGGTGGCCGCTCTCGCAACGTAACCTTGGCTTGTGAGAAAGTTGTTACGTATGTAATATGTCGTGTAAAATAGTCTAATGTCTTATATTAAAAATGTTTTGACGAAGCGTAAATTATTCGAGTTATACCTATTTAGAATTTTTGTTATTATGGGCTGAAACGTGATCATAATAACAAGTGGGTACTAACACCAGTAGTTTAAGTTATATTTACTTCTCATACAATTCTGATTTTCGATAATTTCAATTATGTAACAGTATAAATTAGTATTGAATGCCCTTTAGAAATTACATGTAATATTTATCTATTTATTACTTTTAATGTCTTGACTTACCTAAAAATTTGACTTTAAAATTTAAATGAAATCAGCTTCACGCTGTATCCCGCACACAGCAGGGTAGGCAGAGGGGACCTAGTGATAAGACACTCCGTTCCCCACTTTTCGCCGAATTTTGGAGGCATTGCGTGCTGAGTGGCGGAACTGAACGCCGCGCTTTGCCTCGTCACCAGAGCGAAGAAATTAAAATATAAATGTAAATATTTCACTTTCTCGAGTGGGGATCGAATCCACAACCAGTCGATTTTACAGTCACACTGTGCTATTTAATCGTACAGTAATATTGGTAATTTATATATGTACAGTATAGTAATAGTGGGGAACGGTGTCTTAACACTAAGTTCCCTCTGCCTACCCTGCTGTGTGCGGGATACAGCGTGAAGCTGATTTTTAGTAATATTTTAATTTACTGAGGCCGGTCGTGGCGCAGCGACACGAGGTGTGACTGCAAAACCGACTGGTTGTGGGTTCGATCCCCACTCGAGGAGATGAAATATTTACTTAAATTTATATTTCCATTTCTTCGCTCTGGTGCCGAGGTTAAGCGCGGCGTTGAGTTCTGCCACTCAACACGCAATGCCTCCAGGATCCGGCAGAAAGTGGTGAACGGAGTGTCTTAACACTAGGTTCCCTCTGCCTACCCTGCTGTGTGTGGGATACAGCGTGAAGATAATAATTTTAATTTACAATGGAAAAACCAATGGAAATGATCGTCGTTCCGAGTCGAGACGGACGTGTGCACCATATGCTGGATTTCCGTACAGCCACGTTCCATCGTCGTCGCGAGGCGCGAGATGATTTCGACGATGGACGGTAATTAAATTCAAGGTGATGTTCACAAATTGTTATTTTAACATAAAACTTTTATGTTCATAGGCATTTTTTATGTTTTTGAACGCGTTCCCATGACACGACGAGATGAGCAGTTTTTATTAATTTATTTATGTATGTAGTTTTTTGAACTTGAATTGAGGCAAAAAAAATAGAATTTAAAATGGCGGAAGCATTTTTATGTTATAATTTCATATATATTTCGAGGTTGTAATATAACTAAATATTTTTCTAGGTGTGCTATAAAAAATATTCTAAAATACACGCCGAAGACAAAAGTTAAAAATAGGTATAGGCAAAGCAGAGTAACAACAAGCAATGTAAGAGTAAGTCGATAATGTGTACTGAAACTTGAATAGCAGAATGGATTTCCGTTTTCAGCGCCCCGATGTTCTGAGTGTTTAATGTGTTCCATGTTATGTAACATGAGGATATAAACACAACACCTACATACCGTCAGAGTTGGTAAAAAAGTCTGCAAATAATTGTGTTTGTATGTGTCGTACAAGCATATACTTGTATATAAGTAGATTTTTTTCACGCTATATTCTTCACGTAGCAGGGGTGGCGGAGGGAACCTGGGAACCTAGTGTTAAGACGCTCCAATAGCGTAAAGATATTTCTGTTTCCCACTTTCCGCAGAATTCTGGAGGCATTGTGTATCGAGTGACGAAACTCAACGCCGCATATAAGAGGATTGGAGCGCTGTTTACTGCAACTTAAAATATATATTTTAAATTTCAATAAACAGCGCTCCAATATATCTTAAAATTAGAAAATTTTCGTTAATTAATTTGCTATTTTAGTTTTTTTCATTTTAATTCCTAAAGGAGAATGAAACTTTTGGGCCGTCACGTAAAGAATTGAGATGTGATCTAAAAAATTACAATTTTTTTTTTATTTTTAGAATAGCAAATAATAAATTAATTGACATTCTGGAAGTGGAGAAAAATGAAAAAAAATAAGATTTAGATCCTTAATCGATTAAAATCATAGATGTGACAGCTGATTGACAATCACACTATGTCTAATGATTTTTTGCATTTTTGCTTCTGTTTGTCATCGCAAAATCAGGCCATTAAATAAAAAACATAAAAAAAAAACATTTGCTTCTGTCATTACGTTCGTGTCATAACGCATCGACATTTTGAATGTTTTCCCGTTTGTTTGATATTTTCAACGACTACTGTTTTGTTTTTCTCGGATTTTGACTCTGCCTACTTTGTACGACCCTCGCTTCCCCACTGGACTCTGAAATCTTTTGAATCTTACGACCGCCACGCTATGGATATGAATCACTGTGTGAATTGTGGGATAGCCATGGACACTGCAATACCCTAGTCCTACGACCTTTAGACGATAAAAACCACCACAACCTGGTTACTTAGAGGTGTGATATAATCCCGACATATAAGCAGGAAAATATATTTCTGTTACATTTTAGTTGACAGCTTTCGTAGTGGAAGGGAAGCTATTGCTATGAAATACTGCAATTGTATTGTAGGAAGACAAATGGTAGGCTACTGCGCTCATGTTATGAGTATTATATTTAAACATATAAGGTACCATACCTTAGTTGGGCTAGATACCAAAATAATTTAGTTCCACCTGCACTCTTCTTAGATGACACTTTAATAATAGATAATAGAAGAAGAATAAAATATTCATTAAAATGTGTTTTATTTATAAATAATAAACATTAATGCTTAAACAATTCAGTAATCACATATTTTATAGAAGTTGATATTCAAGAAATTCTGCTGCGAACTTAACCTCACTTTTATCAAATCTCTAATAACTCAGCTCTCAGATTGCCAAAATTTATCTAGTTTTCAGGGAGGGAATGATGTACCTAAATCTATTAAATCATACCATTTTCATATCTTTACATGCTGGGCCCAAAAATGTATGGAATAGTTTCAGTCTCCTTTAATTTCTTACAAGAATATCTCACAGTAGCTTTAAAGATATATTAGGTGTTCTCATTCATTAATACTTATCTAACAAGCAAAATCATGTTTGTAATCAATGTTTTGCACAAAAATGATAAGACGCCACAACTACAGGCAGGATTAGGTGTTATTTAAAAAAAAAGTGTTATTACGCTGTTTCACAAAAATTGTATTAGATATGAAGAAGTCGCTTACAGTCAAATATATGAAATATGCTTTATAACGTTAATATTTTGGATCAAAATTGCGTATAATTTTTGGGCGAGCGGATATCAAACTCCGCCCTTGCTGGTTTGCTATCTATGTAAATTTTCAATGTTGTGAGTTGAACGCACCTATGTATACGTGAGATAAAGACGAGGGCTTCTGTAACACATGTTATCTGTAATGAACATTTTAATCTGTGGTTCGTACCTTCTTTTTTTGGTTGTGACAATTTTTCTGATTGGTAATGGTGATTGATAATTATTCGAGCGGTGATATAAACATATATAGATAAAAATAGTGTTGAGGTCGTCGTGGCCCTGGGCCACAAAGGTGTGACTGTAACGCGACGGTTCTGGGTTCGATCACCACTCGAGGAAATGATATATTTATTAAAATTTATACTTCTATTTCTTCGCTATAGCGTTGAGGCGAAGAGCGGCGTTGAGTTCCGCCACTCAACACGCAATGCCTCCAAAATTCGGCGGAAAGTAGAGAATGGAGTGTCTTAACACTAGGTTCCTTCTGCCTACCCTGCTGTATGCGGGATACAGCGTGAAGCTGAAATTTAAAATAAAAATAGTGCTTGTTGTAATGTGAACATTATTATTAAAGCAATTTTTAAAATTTTCAATAGTATCAGTCATTAGATCCTATTTATGTTTTAGCTTGCTATTCTAGTAGGCAGAGAAACCCTAATAATGAACACTCCGCTCCACAATTTCCCGAAACCAAGAAAATTAAAATAATTAACTCGCCTGGGAATCAAACCCTTAACGATAAAAATAGGATAAAAGAGTTAATTTATAAAATTTACTCTGACCTAAACGTTTCTGAAAATATTTTCTTTTTCTATTTATCTATGGAAGTTTGTTTATGCGTGTTTGCATAAATACCTTTAGTAATGGACCTTTTCTTAGGATATTAGTTCTGAACCGCCTACGGGCTTGCTATAGCCGTCAGATGAATCGTTCACCTTGCCCGGCCTTTTTATAGAACGGTTAATATGAGCGAAAAAAATCATAAAATGTCCAAAGGTAAACTCTGAAAGGTCATTGTAATATTCTAACAATATTTTTTTTTCATATATTGTTATTTTGTTCTTTAGGTAAGTAATTGTATAGAAAATAAAAATTGTATATAAATAACGCTCGCAGAATATTTTCCTATTTTTTTTCTCCAATTTTATTTAGCTGTGTGTTTTATCGCGTATTAAGCAGAATAGGCAAAGAGAACTTGGTATCAAACACTCCGTGCTCATCTTTCTGCCCAAATTCGAGAAATATACCAGTGGGTGATCAAAACCTAATAACTACTTTGCATTTATAATTATAACGTATAAAGTAGAAAAATTAATATATTTTATATGTATATTCTGCACCACATATGTTTAGTGATGTAAAATTGTTATTCACATAACCTACGCAAGTACATTTTAATATAAAATGTTAAAAATGAAAGAATACTATAAGTTTTTAATACACAATACAAGGTGTAAACCCTATTACATTGTAAAATATAGCCAGCTAGCCGAGTCTTGTCTAAAGAGTCGATGTCTCGACGCTTATCGCGACGATAACGAGTGCTCATTTAGGAGGGCGGGCGAGGTCACGTATTTCTACTTGTTTTCATAACCGCTAACAATCAGCTTAACATCTTTTGTGTTAATGCGTGGTTCATAGATTTGTTTCATATAATATTTGTAAAGGCCAGTCGTGGCGCGGCGGCACAAGGTGTGGCTGTTAAACCGACTGGTTGTGGGTTCGATCCCCACTCGAGGAGATGAAATATTTATTTAAAATTCATATTTCCATTTCTTCGCTCTGGTGTCGAGGACAAGCGCGGCGTTGAGTTTTGCCACTCAACACGCAATGCCTCCAGAGAGGCAGAAAGTGGGGAACGGTTTTAACACTAGGTTCCCTCTGCCTACCCTGCAGTGTGCGGGATACAGCGTGAAGCTGATTTAAATATTATTTATATTTTTTGTTACCGTACAACCTCCTTGTTTTCTCTATATAACGTGACGTTGGTGGAGTGATATGTGCTCAACTGGCACGTTCGGAACGCCATTATCAAAGAACTACAGTTTGAGAAAAAACCTAGCACGAGTTGCGACAGTCAACACATCATTATCGGAACAATGGGAAATATTTAGATATATCCAAAATATGTAGGACTTTTTAAGTATCCTTTGAACCTACAACTACAAATCCAGATATTTATTAACTCTGCTATAATGGTGGTAATTAAAAGAATTTTCTAGTAAATTTTAGTACAAAATACCGACTGCGTTTTTGCCTTTGATAATCGCTTGGTAACATTATGTTTTCAGTCGTACCTTTGTGTACGTAAATGTTTTAAAATTAGTAATTAACAATGCTTGCCAATAAAGATTACTAAATTAGGTAATTAAAAAGTATAAAAGATCGGTATAGTGGAGCGCTTAATGTTAACGATTTTCATGTAAGGCTTCCAGTCTCTAGTCCAATGAAATATTTAGGAACATTATTAACCACTACCTTTTTTGTACGGCGTTAAGTTACACTATTTAACACGCAATGACTTCAGAATTCGGATAGCGGGATACAGAAGTGTCTTAATGGAAACAGAGTGTTTTCAGACTAGGTTCCCAGGTTCTTTTGCGTACTCTAAATAATAAATAAATAATAATAAATCCTTATTCTAGTCGATATAAAATATTAGCTTTTTAGTTTATAATACATAAAAATTTTTTATGAAAAAAAATCCAATAGATACCTAGTCTATCGCCAACTCAATCAAAAATCAAAGTAGTTCGTAACATGGTTGTTACAACTTTTACCGTAAAATTTTCTTTGTCGAGCAATTTTAACAAAGTTTCGTATATTTTAAAATAAAAATTTCACGATGACAGGCGTGTTAATCATATATTTTTAACACGTTTTTATTAGGTAGAGCCGTAACAAGTATGTAATAAAATCTAAAAATCTGAATTTGAACCACTTGTAATTTGTTATATCCTGATGAAACTTGGCAGTTATACGTAGCTTAGATGACAATGCTATATCATGGCATTAATGAGATGATGTGATGATGGATCCAGGATCTGGATATTGGAAATCTGCAGAGGTTACTAGTAAATCATTCGAATTCGAATAGCACTTGTATCACCTAGTGTAAAAGGCGAATTTATTAGTTTTCAGTTTTATTTTACTCAAGTTTAATTAAGATAACTCACATTATTTATATATTTGACAGAAAATTTTACCACGCGCAAGATTTGAACCCGTAACTAAATTTCCTAAGCAATAGACACTAAGTAATTAATTATATTATAAATGTGGCTGTATAACAGTCATCTTCTATAAAAGTTATTGCACATAAATAGTTTTTATCTTTATGTTTCAAGGTCCGCCGTATCTTTCTTTATATTTCAATGTTGTCCTACCTGTCCCTGTCACCTTTCAAGGACAAGACAAGGATGGCGATAATAATCGATAATTTAAATTGTTTTCTTTTTAATGTAACAACCAGTAAATACATAGATGTTGTAGATACTTAGCTTTTGAGAATATTATTTGAATACATAAGATTTTATCTGGAAGGTTCATTATTTTAAGAATATAATATTATATAGATAACTTAGAGAATTTCTATTATAAATAGTGTTTTTACAATAAATTTAAATTCATTATATGAAATAAGTGAATATTTCCACTAAATAATATCATTATTTGTAATGACGACATTAAAAAATATTAGGTATAGGTATTAGTCCAGTCTGAGGCCAGTCTTGGCGCAGGGGCACAAAATGTAACTGTAAATGCAACTGGTTGTGGGTTCGATCCACACCTGAGGAAATGAAATATTCATTCAAATGTATATTTCCATTTCATCGCTCTTGGTGTCGAAGCAAAGCGCGCCGTTGAGCTTCTGCACTCAAAACCTCAAAACGCAATATCTCCAGAACTCGGGGGAAAGTGGAGCGCGAAATGTTTTAACACCAGGTTCCTTCTGCTTACCCTGCTATGTGCGGGATACATCATGAAGCTGATTTTAGGTATAGGTATTATGATTACAGGTAGTTGTTACAATGTTCTCTTATAATTAAAATTGTTTCTTATAAAAATAATTAGGTAATTAAGTTCACATGACTTCTGACTTCGCATTTCCTATTTTATTTGAGTGAGCAATTAAGAAATTAATTTTAAGATACACCGTTGCCACCTTTGTATATATATATATATATATATATATATATATATATATATATATATATATATATATATATATATATATATATATATATATATATATATATATGTATATGTATGTTTCGGCGACATTGTATGTTGATTGAATGAACCAAACATCGTGCTTGTCTTGAAATGTCTACTTCCCAAAAGCGCCGTGATGGTGTCTACCTTCCTTTGTTTTATTAAATAATGAAATAAAAAAAATCTATAATATAATATGAGGCCAGTGGTGGCGCAGTGGCACGAGGTGTGACTGTAAAACCGACTGGTTGTGGGTTCGATCCCCACTCGAGGAGATGAAATATTTACTTAAATTTATATTTCCATTTCTTCGCTCTGGTGTCGAGGTTAAGCGCGGCGTTGAGTTCTGCCACTCAACACGCAATGCCTCCAGAAATCGGCAGAAAGTGGGGAACGGAGTGTCTTAACACTAGGTTCCCTCGGGATACAGCGTGAAGCTGATTTTTAATTTATTTTTTAAAATATAATATATTATAACATTAAACTTACAAATTATTTCTTTTAATTTTCAAATCCTCTAACGAGTACAAAACATATGTTAAATTTGTATAAAAAAAATCCACGTCAAGTCATGGCAAAACCATCAGTATCTATATCTATAAAAAAAAGCATGAGTTAACAAAGAGGCGCCATTAGCATCGATTTTCACGTCAATACGTCGAGTTGTCGGCGCGTTGAAAAACGCGGGAAAAATGTCGTTACTATCGAACACCAATAACTGCGTTTGCGAGTTTAAAATGCAATCAACATTTCAAAGCGTTTTGATAGACCATAGATACTGGCAGTTGTTTTAACGATATTGTTTTTTCGCTTTTTATTTTCAAGTTGTGTTTGTGTGTTGCTACATCTATCTAGTTTTGTTTATAAATGAAGTGTATATATTTTTTATTTTGCATTTTGCTTTTTTAAGGTTGGTAAACCGTTTGGTTTTAGTATATAATTATACTAGAGGGCGCGCGCGACTTCGCCCGCTTATTAGGAGTGAATTCAAAAAAAACCATGAAACATGTGTTCAATGAAATATTTTTAAGAGTCTGAATTTCAAATTTTATAAAAATCAGTACAGATTATTTTTTTTTCCATACAAACTTTTAACCTCTATTTCATCCCTTTAGGGTTTAAATTTTTCAAATTCCCTTCTTAGTGGATGTCCAGAATATGAAAATAAACATCTGCCCAAATTTCACGTGTCTACCATCGGCGGTTACGGCTCTGCGTGCGTCTTACCTCAGTCAGTCAGCACAAGTCCTTTTATATATATAGATAGTAGTAGATATAATTTGTAAGGAAATGAAATATTTATTTACATTTATATTTTCGTTTCTTCGCTTTGGTGTCGAGGCAAAGCGCGGCGCTGAGTTCCGCCATTCAAAACGCAATGTCTTCAGAACTCGGCGGCCTACCCTGGATACAGCGTGAAGCTGATTTCATTTAATTTAAAAAAAAAATCCGCTTCACGTACAGCGTCCCGCACACAGTAGGGTAGGCGGAGGGAACTTAGTGTTAAGACACTCCGTTCCCTACTTTCTGCTTTTTTTTTTAATATAATATATATAGATTTTTCCATGAGCATAACAATCCATAACTGTATTTAGTTATTTAACCTGACGTTACGATTCATGGTGTGTCTGTAGAGTACGCGTTTACAGACATAGCCCTAAATACATACTTACATACTTACCTATGCCTATATGTGTTTATATGCTGGATAAGTAAAAAGCTACTCCATCGTTAGGAAGAAATAAATGCGGGCGCAGTCGAAAAAGACACAATCTAAATGCATATAAACTTTCAAGTACATAATTAAATTGCAAGAAGATGGCCGTCGAAATTTACTTTTTTACTTTCACCGATCTTTCAGTGGTTTCAGATTCGTTTGTAAAAAACGTAATTTAGATCGAGTGCTTTATCTATTATTACATATCGATTTTCTTTCAAGGAGACTACTACTAGACTTGGAAAGAGGTTGATTATTTATGTATGTATGTTTCAAGTTCACGCTATCGTGACACAGTTTTTTATACACGCGATAAATGCAGGTTAGAAGCCTCGAGGAAAATATTTTTTTATTTATACTACCCTGGTCTAGTTAGATAGCCCGCGGCGTTGAGTTTCGCGAGCATAAAATAAATAAGTAAATTTTAAAATTTAATTTTATGTTTCGATGTAAAAAGAAAGCTTGCGTGGGTATGATATGAGGAAAAATCTTCTAACATCAGATATAAATTTGTTGTAAACTAGATTTAAACGAAATCATTTAAATCTAGTATTTGGAATTCTTAAGCATGACGCTAAAGAATTATTCCATACAATGCTTTTTTTATGCATCCGATGTCAATATATCTATATTTCTTTCTGTACCTAACCCAATAAATTATTCCAGAATAAAAGGTAAGACAAGAAAAATAACAGAAATAATGATATTTAATAAAAATATCTGCAGCCCATTTCAAGACATAACTAAGATAAGATCTAAGCATGCTGTTTGGTAATGGCATGTTGAGAGATTGTTATCAGCATTTATAATTTATTTTTAGACCATACAAGTTGCGGGTAAATAAGAATTTTTATTCCATTTAAACTTATCGTGACTGTCGATAACAATTCATATTTTTTATAATGATGCAATTTCAGAATGAAAAATATTATGAGGAGAAGACTTTCTTACAAAAGAAAGCAAGTGAAAATCCGTCCGTTGTTTCAATGCTTTATATTGAATAGCAACTTTTTCTTTTGAGGCCAGTCGTAGTGCAGGGGCACAAAGTGTGACTGTAAAATCGACTGGTTGTGGGTTCGATCCCCACTCGAGAAATTGAAATATTTATTTACATTTATATTTTCATTTCTTCTCTCTGGTGTCGGGGCGAAACGGGGCGTTGAGTTCCACCACTCAACGCCTGCAGAACTCGGCGGAAAGTGGGGCAAAGGAGTATCTTAACACTAGGTTCCCTCTGCCTACCCTGCTGTGTGCGGGATACAGCGTGAAGCTGATTGATTGAATTTGAACTTTTTCTTAACAATACATAATCTGTCGCCTCTAATATGCGGTTAATTTGTGAACCGTACATTTGTATGTGTATGGGTGAATGTAGATCATACAAAATTATCGTTCGGTGTCACATTCATTAATTAAGATATGAATGGCGTAAATAAATTAGCTTCAAGCTGTATCCCGCACACAGCAGAATAGGCAGAGGGAACCTAGTGTTAAGACACTCCGTTCCCCACTTTCTGCCGGATTCTGGAGGCCTTGCGTGTTGAGTGGCAGAACTTAACGCCGCGCTTTGTCTCGACACCAGAGCGAAGAAATGGAAATATATATTTAAGTAAATGTTTCACCTCCTAGAGTGAGGATTGAACCCACAACCCGTCGGTTTAACAATCACACTTTGTGCCACTGCGCTACGACTGGCCTCATATAAATGACCTATTAGTAATTCCGCAGTTAATAAAATCTTTGCCAGAAATTCCGCATAATTTAAAGACGTCCCGACTGTTAATCCTAATAAACTATTGAGCTTGTTTATTTTCTTTTCAGTTTTATGCAGTCGGGGTTTTTGTTTTTACAAATATTTTTATATTTATATATTTTTTAAAAAGAAAACATTTGCAACATCCGCTCCAGCTATTATGAATTATACATATGTAAATTTGCATTTTTCGTCTGTAAGATGTGTTTGGCAAGAACTCAACAGGTTGTCATTTTTTATAAACTATTTTTAGATGACATTGATAATGGCAAATGCAAATGTGTCAGTTAAATGTAAGTTAAATCTATCTCTGTTCATAGGCGTAGGAAATAAGGAAGGGGATCTGTGGTTCGTGCCCAACCCGGAACGTTCTAGTGTTCACCTCAGAATTTTCACTAACAAAAGATAAAATCAGTTTCACGCTGTATTCCGCACACAGTAGGGAAGGCAGAGGGAACCTAGTGTTAAGACACTCCGTTAACCACTTTCTGCCGAATTCTGGAGGCATTGCGAAACTAACAAAAGATAAAATAAAATAACTTTACACAAAAAGTATCAGTTCCAAGTTAAAGTCTACACATGTTATATTTATTAAAAGATTAATTTACAATTTTGTTATTGATTATAATATAAACTATTCTAAAATAAATGTCGTATACCTACATAATTATACAGATTTGAATCTTTTCAAGATTTGAATGATTTGAATCTTTGTTACAAACATAACCCATGAATTTTTCATCATATTATTTAAGTTTCTCTATCAAGAAGAGTAGACATTTGACAATGTACGAGCATATTCATATTATTCGTACTTCTATATTCTACGAAAATATTTGTAAATATTTTATAAATACGTGAAGTGATAAAACTACATGCATCTACTATAGAATGTTAATTTCCATTTATATATAAGTAGTACCTTATAGCCTTCAGAACTAAAAAAAAATATGCTACAATAAACAATTAGGTTAATTAAAATGGTGATTTCAATTCCATCACAATAATAAATACCTATCCCGCAACGTTCAAATTTGAGAACGTATAGCTTAGTTGCCCAGAGCGCTTTGACGGTTTCCAAGGAGACGTGGGTTGAAATCCCGCTACGTAAAAATTTTTATGCGTTTTCTTAATATTTTTCTTTCCTCAGTGTGGAATAACACTTTAAAAAATGTAAAAAATAAATGAAATCAAATCAGCTTTACGCTGTATCCCGTACACAGCAACTAGTGTTAAGACACTCCGATCCTCACTTTCTGTGGAATTCTGGAGGCATTGCGTATTGAGTGGCAGAACTCAACACCGCGCTTTGCCTCGAGACCAGAGCGAAGAACTGGCAATATAAATGTAAGTAAATATTTCATCTCCTCGAGTGGGGATCGAAACCACAACCAGTCGGTTTTACAGTCACACTTTGTGCTCTCGCGCCACGGCTGGCCTCAATAAATACCTAGTTTTTTATTTCAAATCTTTCCTACATACTAGATAATCGATAATACGCAATAGATCGACGCGCACATTACATTATATCCATTCGATTAGGTTTAATTAATATCGGTTACAGCCAGTGAAGGTTGCAATTTGTAATCACAGTATTAAAATAGACTGTTCGTTGTGTGATAGGGTGACGGGGAGCAATGGCGGAAAATGGCATATAATTACATTCTTTTAATTTATTCAATAGAAACGTAGGTATGTTCTTTTAATTTATTCAATAGAAACGTTCGTTTATTGTTTACAATATGTTTTTCGAGGTAAAGCGCAGTGTTGAGTTTCGCCACTCAACACAAGTGCAAAGACACCAGAATTCAGTGGAAAGTGGGGAACGGAAGTGTCTTAATATGAATGGAGTGTCGTAACACTAGGTTCCCAGGTGCTCTTTGCCTACTCTGCTAAGTGCGAGACAGAGTCCTAACAATAGACACACTCTACACATTATAATAATATACTCGTCTACGTCTTTATAATAAACCTTGTAAAAAAACTTTTTTTTGTATTTACGTTATTTGTTACGCGCTTGCCTATGTATACATGTACTCAAATAAATACAATCAGAATAAAAGCCTTTAAAAATATTACTGCGATATATTTTAGTACAAGTTGTAATATAAATTATATGCCATATATACCTACGTATATTATTTTTATATTAGAAAGCTACTATAGGTGTCTCTCCTAATTAGATTTTTTTTAAACGCACACTCGGTTTTTTAAAAAACGTAAAAAAAAAATTAAAAATCACTGATGGATATAGTAATAATTTAGGATATAGTAATTTTTTTTTTTCAGCTTCAAGCTGTATTCCGCACACAGCATGGTACTCCGATTCCCAGTTTCTGCCAGTTTTAGAGGCATTGCGAGTTGAGAGAGCAGACACCAACGCCGCGCTTTGACTTGAAATCAGAGCGAAGATATGAAAATATAAATGTAAATATATATTAAATGTAAATAAATAAAAGTCTCTCGAGTGGGGATCGAACCCACAACCAGTCGATTTTACAGTCACACTTTGTGCCGCTGCGCCACGACTTGCCTCAATAATAATAATATTAATTGCAATACTTATTCAAAATAAAGAGATCTACTTCATACAGCTAGACTGGTACGAACAAACAAACAGTCCCTCATTTGTGTTAAACGCGTGCACAACTAATATTAATTAATTGGATAACCAGCCATTTCCATAACGATATAATGAAGACTGAAATTACATAAGATGTGTTTATTATACGTTTGTACGCAATATACATGTTTGTTCTGAATGAACGTACGTCATTGGTAGGATGACCAGTTTGCGTGACAAAAAATATTAGCAGCAAACGAAAACAAAATAATTTTTGGGAATTCCCCGTTTGGTTTTTTTTTAGATCAAAATATGCCAATTTTAACTTAACTTTAGTAATTGAAATATTATTGTTTATTTATATATTTTAGATAGATAGATAGATTAAACTCTTTATTGCATACATAGAGGAAATATAACATTTTACAAGAGAAATAGGAATACCAACATAAAATTACAGAAAAAATAAAATAAAAAAATGTTAGTAAGTTAAGTTATTCTGACTGAGGAAAGAAAAATACTATTTTTTTAGAAACCATATAAAATGTTAGCATAGTGGTCAGAGCGGGTGCTTGCGTTCCAAGAGGTGCAGGTCCAAATTTTCCTTCATTTCATTCAATTTAAAAGAGTATTTTTTTTTTCTATAAAAAAAGTTTTTAGCCTGTATTCAATTCTAGCGTTTACATATACATATGTCAATATTATAAAATAAGTGGATAACTTAGTGTTATATTATTGAAGTTTTTTTTTCTTTCGAAAACGGTCTAGTCTGAAAGTCTATTTAATGTACACTGTTTTTTATAACAGTATTGCAACTTTCAGTTAGACACTAAAGACAATTATTGAAAAAAATCTATCTTTCGTCTAGCTAGTTTAAAGACATCGCAGAGTGGTGAAGTCTGATGATGTTTTATATAACTATATAAATGGAATTTGAATCTATAATGGATTACATTAGAAGTATTCGTATGATTTTAGGCGAAAAGTATATTATAATAAATAATTAGAGTATATGGTTCAAAGATATTAAACGCTTTCGGGAAGTCCTTGATGCTGTAAAAAGTTGGTGAGTCGACTTGTAGACGTGTGCAAAATATAAAAACTGCTATACTATGCTTTGGCGTCATAACTTTTTCGATAAATATAACATTGTGTATGCACATAAATACGTACAGATAACGCAGAGTTTATAAGGTTAGAACGTGGTACAGTAGTCTCAGATTGTACACAAACTGTTTTCCTCATCAGCCTACAAATCTCGTATGTTTTTGTTGTACAGGAAAATTTTATATTTCACATAAATATATAATAAAATAATAAAAGAAAAACACGGTCAAGTGCGAGTTGCTTTCCGAGATTTCGTGAACGGGACCTATGTATGTTGACAAACCAGACGAACCTACAGACCGACCGACAAGAGACAAACCGACGGATTGACCGTAATTTAAAAAAAATATATAAAAAAAAAGACAACAATAACATCGGGTCGCATTTTAGAGGTGAGTTAAACTACATACATGATGGTAGCGGGTTCGTTTGGTATCCACTCAGTTTATACAACATACTGGAATATTTACGAGGTCATTCGTGACGCAGGGACACAAGTATGTGACTGTAAACGCGACTGGTTGTGGGTTCGAAACCCACTCGAGAAAATGAAAATATTTAATTAAATGTATATTTTCATTTCTTCGCTCTGGTGTCGAGGCAAAACGCCGCCACTCAACACGCAATGTCTTTGGAATTCGGTTGAATTAGTGGGGAACGGAGTATCTTAACATTAGGTTCCCTCTGCCTACCCTGCTGCGTGCGGGATATAGAATGAAGCTGATTTGATTAGAATTTTTGATTTGGAATTTTTACGTTCGTTATTTTTACATGGTAAACCATGTAAAACTAACGAACGGCGTCTTTCACTCCATGACCGGGTAAGAAAAATTCTAAAAGTGTCTAATATAAGCGGAAATTGGATGACGACGTGACGTGACGTGACTATCATTCGGGTTTTTTTAGCTTCACTCTGTATCGTGCATATAGCAGTATAGGCAAAAGAAGTCTAATTTTAAGAAATTCCTAAACAGGGAACAACATTCCGGATTTCATGTTGAATGGCGGAACTCATCGTCACACTTTCTCGTTTCACCAGAGCGAAACAATGTAAATAAAATGGTTCCGCTGAGAAGAAATCATATCCATATCATACACATTGACATGAACACACACCGTCGTGCTTAAAGTCAGACGCTATGCCACTGCGCCACCGTGACCTTCATTATAATTTCAGTTTCTTTATTCATAAAATGAAAATGTGCGCGGAAAAACATAAAATATCTAGACCAAAGTTATTATTTTACTATTTGCATTTTATAATTCTTATAAATAAAAATATTTTTGCCTAAAATATAATAATACATATATAAGCAAAACTTGTGTTACACGAAAGAGCCTATACTCGTATATGGGCATTAAGCGTGAGTACTCCCACTTGACTCATCCCCTATGACTTAACTGTTAAGTCATCATACTTAGTGTAAACGGATTGGGAATTACGACTTAGTATTCGTTCTTAGGCCTGCTCTTTGACCCTAGAAAATAGCCATATTTTTACGTACGTTAAAGATATTCATGCGTAATTTTGACGCATATTTTTTATGTGTCTATAGATCGGAACATAATTATTATATTGAAAGAAATATACTTTATTATGAATTATACACATATGTACAAATAATGAAAACTACAGAGAATTAATTTAAATGTATTTATTCTTTAGTAAAAAATAAATAAACTTAATTTTTTTCTACAAATTAAGACCACCTTTGTGATTATTAGTTTTTTTCTTTATGAAATTTATTTTTTCCAAATAATTACAATTTTATGTTAATTAAAATATATTACATACATAAGAAACATAAAAGTCAGCCAGGAACAGCTTTGGCAAATATAAAGCAAATATAAATATAAAAAAATGTTATGCTCTCCGCAATACATTTTTTGCATTTTTTGCATGTTATTTTTTGATTTTCGCCCAATTTTATTTAGCCAATAAATAGAATGAGTATTTTTTTGCTATAAATTCTGATGATAGTTTCATGCTATGCATTTTATTTATTTCTTAACTTTTTGGCTTTTTTGCCTTTGATCCAAAATATTCTAGCAGTAAATAATAAAAAACATTTATGCGAGTAATATTAATAATTTCATACAATAATGTTTATTTGCCCTCTTTCCACAATACATTTGATCTACTCTGCGCACTCGGCCCCTAACTTCATTATAAATCGAGGCCGGTCGTGGCGCAGGGGCACAAAGTGTGACTGTAAAACCGAGTGGTTGTGAGTTCGATCCCCACTCGAGGAGATGAAATATATACTTAAATTTATATTTCCATTTCTTCGCTCTGGTGTCGAGGACAAGAGCGGCGTTAAGTTCTGTCACTCAACATGCAAAGCCTCCAGATTGGGCAGAAAGTGGGAACGTAACAAAAAAAATCTCCCTGTCAACCTCACTCTGTATAACGCACATAGTAGAGTAGGCAGCAGAAACCTGGGAAACCTAGTGTTAAGGCACTCCGTTCACATTAAGACACTTCAGTTGCTCCTGACGAATTCTGGAGGCATTGCGTGTTGAGTGGTGAAACTCAACGCCGCACTTTGTCCCGACACCAGGGAGCTGAAAATAAAATACGTCATTATTCATATAGTATATTTCATTTCCACGAGTGATAGTTAAACACACGATCTGTCACGTTTGCAGTCACACGCGCGTGCCCCCGCCCCACTTTATTAACTTTATTGACTGGCCTATATATATTAAATTAACACAAATTATTGGTTGAATATTATTAGAATTTCATAATATACACGACGATATAATAAACGACTGGCCCCGAATTATTAAATTAATAATTATTAAACATTCAAGACATTATATGAAGTACAAAATGTTTTAACATAATATTTTCGTGTGTTATGTAATATAATTTTTTTATTGTTTTTTTACAGGTGGTTAAACCAACGGTGTAGGCGCCTACACTTGTTGAATTTCTTCTCTTTGTTTAGGAATTCCAAATTCAAATTTACAGCTATTTAAACATTTATTTGTGCTTCGTTCATATTTTTTTTTCTGTCACTAAGGTACAAAATGGAAAATTTTAAATGCTGCGGAAACAAAAAAAAGAAATCATAGTGCTTTTTCGATGATGAAGAATTGACAGCCATTGTGGAAACGGATCTATCGCAAACCATGTCCGAGTTAGCGGCAGTCTGTAAGAAAATTAAGAAGAGCAAACGACTACTGCGTTACATTACTTAACCAGTATAATAATTAAGGGTTTTTAAATATAATCATTACCTGTGATTCAAAGTGGATTCTGTACGATAATCGGAAGCGCTCATCGTAATGGCTGGACACGGGCGAGCCAGCCAAATCCTACTCCAAGCGAAAATTGATCCAAAAACGTTACATGTAAGCGTTGGGGTGGACTGGTGCCAGTGTCGTTCATTGCAGTTTTCTCAAATCTGGCCAGACTATTATCTGGAATTGCAAATTATGATGGAAATGCTAGCTGCTAAACAACTGAGGATAGTCAGTCGCCCTACGCCACTGCTGCTTCACAATGCTAGATTACACTTTGCACAACAGACAGCTACCAGATTAAAATAGCTTCAATTGGAATATCTAAAAATTTACTATACTCCCCAGCCATTGCTCTAACAAGGCAAGGTTAGCATTTTTTTTCGAAATTTGGATAACTTCAAAGGAAAAAAATCAACTCCGATGTGGCAGTCGAAACAGCCTTCAAGGATTTTTAGTAAAAGTATAAATGAACTACCTATGAGATGGCAAACGTATATAGATAATTGGATAGATTTTGATTAAATAAATATATTATATTAAAAAATATTCTAGTTTTTGTTTCTCCCATACTAAACACCGATTTCATATATAAGGACCTTATATAAAATGTGGTGTTGGGTCCGACACGCTCAACCTTTAAATAGGAGGATTTGTGTAAAATGTATTGATTGCTCGTAAGATTTTTAATATTTACCTCGCACAATACGAAATTTGTATAAACATAAATAAAAGATTAATAATGTTTGTTTATTCACATGTATGTACATGTCAAGTCGCAAGGCACCTATCTTGATCATTGATTTAACATTGAATCAGATATATTTTATTGGCTTACATCGATCGACCTATGCTTTCTATTACGTAAAGAGATTTACTAAAATACATTAAGAGCTGACCGCATACTAACTATATATAGAAAGACACGAGTGAGAACAATGTTACGCATATTCGCGATGCAAAACAGCTGGTGTCTGTAAATAATAGCACGTTTGGACAAATGCCGAGACGACGTACTTCCTTATTTCAATCAATTTCACAAAACCAGAACGAGCAGAGGTCAGACGACAGTATATATCACGCTGTCTGTCTGTACGCTTAATTTTTTTATTTTTTTTTTATTTTTTTTTTAGCTTCACGCTGTATCCCGCACACAGCAGGGTAGTCAGAGGGAACCAAGTGTTAAGACACTCCGTTCCCCACTTTCTGCCGAATTCTGGAGGCATTGCGTGTTGAGTGTCAGAACTCAACGCCGCGCTTAACCTCGTCACCAGAGCTAAGAAATGGAAATATAAATTTAAGTAAATATTTCACCTCCTCGAGTGAGGATCGAACCCACAACCAGTCGGTTTGCAGCCACACCTCCTGCCGCTACGCCGCGACCGGCCTCACGCTTAAATTTCTGTTACGTAAATGTCTGGAACACTACTAGTGTAACTTATTGGGTTGGAGGATAATCGTTGCGATTAGTAATTAACTATTTTTTATTTATCATCAGGAAAAAGAAACGAAAATTGTAAAAACCTTTGAAATTTGAACCCATAACCCATTAGTTTACACGAAATGAATTATGCTTTATGTGGAAATGAGGAAAGAAGAATGAGTTTTAACTCTGTAATTAGTTTTACAGTTACAGCTATAAATATATCTATATATAATATAGCTGTTATATCACAGTTTTATATAATCAACATCATTCTTACAATATTTAAATCAAATTATGCTTGTTCTATGTAAACAAGGACGGCAGTAGCTACTAAATTTCCAACTTATCTTATAATGGATTGGCAATTTGAGGCACCAATCGAAATATTACATTAGATTTTCCTCCATCACATTTTATTGGTTTCGTTAGTTTCGAGGCCGTAATTTTTACTGTTTTTTTATTAAAGGTCAAAAATGGACATAATGGACATATATAAGGTAAGTGTTAATAAGTATTTGCGTAAGTTACGAATCCGACGTATATTAAATAATTATGCCATTTTATTATCTTTCACAATTTCGGATATAATATTTGCATTGCGATATTTGATTTTTTAAAATATAATAAACGGATTATTCCAATCAGCCACAGAAATTTCGCTAAAATGTCAACATTTTAAATTTAAAATAAAAAGGCTATATATTATTGATACTACATAATGCATATAACGTTTGAGGCAAATTGTTGCATAGGCGTGTGACTGTCTATAAAAGGCGACCAGGGTGTGGGTTCTAATTTAATAACAGCTTCACGCTGTATCCCGCACACAGCAGGGTAGGCAGAGGGAACGTGAGTGGTGGAACTCAGCGCCGCGCTTTGCCTCGACACCAGAGCGAAGAAACAAAAATATAATTGTAAATAAATATTTCATTTACTCTAGTGGCGATCGAACCCACCACCAGTCGATTTTACAGTCACACTTTGTGCCCCTTCGCCACGAGTCACTCTGGTAAGGAGTCACGAAGAGTCAGTACGAAGATCAAGGCGGCGTTGAGTTCCGTCACTCATCAGGGAATGTCTCGAAAATCTCAAATTGTAAAAAATAGTTTAAGATAAAAGAATAAAATGTAAGATGTAATATAAATATTAAGTATATGTATTAGATTTATTTCTACATTATGCACTTGATATGGGTGGAGTATTCTCACGAATGAATGCACGCAACGTGCAAAAGGTGTGACTAGTAACGTTATACTACCCGTAGCTGTAATAAAAAATGATACAACTTTTCTGAGAATTTGTATAGTTTACATACATGTACAATTTAAATTAGAGTACAATTTAAATTAGATTAGAGATTTAACTTTGATATTTAAAATGCAATGGTAAATTAAAATGTTGATTACAATTACTTATTGAAAAGTTGTTATGGAAAAATGTACATATTTTTGTCAAAATCTTTCGACTTTCTCGCAGTAAAGTGAATCCTCTTTTCAATCAAATCAAAGTAACCATTCATTGCAATGTTCAGACAATTAAATGAATCACCAAAACACTGTCCTAAGCCAGATATCCACCAGCTGATGCAGACCAGAAAGCTGATGGTCACTGTTTAGTGGTCTGGTTCAGATGTCAGAGTATGATAAAGGTTCTGGAATCGGTAAGAAATGAAGAAAGGACGGAATGCAAGATCAGTGTAAATGGTAAGATATTAGAACAAGTGAACAAAGTGGTATATTTGGGAAGTATGTTCAGTAGAGATGGAAGATACGAGATGGATGTGGAAAGGCGCATTGCTGCTGTCGATAACAGAGTTGACGGTGCCTTAGCTACATTGATGAGACGGCGAAACGTCGAAACAGCTGCACGTTTGGCCGTACACAATGCAGTGTTGGTACCGACGATGTTATACAGCAGCGAAACGTGGGTATTACAGAAGAATATAAGTGGATATTTCATACTTGACAAGTGACAATCTAATAATTGTTGCATTTACAATTAGAGATTGTGTCACGGTGGTGTTATAAAAAAAAAGAGTAATTGAGTAAAAAAAATAATTAGGCACTTTTAATATTAATTATATGTACCTGTTCAATTTCCTCTGTTCTCCGTCTGTATAGCAGTTTATTTGTAATGATGAAAAGGCATAAAAAGAATTTTATGTAAATTATATTTAAGTGTAACTAATCCTTGGTGTATCACTTGAGACCAATCAAAATACCTAACCAATATATATACCTACAAATATGTTTGAAAATAAAACAGTAAAAACGTATTTTATACAGGATGCAAAGTAATTTTGTACCTACACCTACACGTTAAAATGTAATTAAAACGGCTCGGTGGTTGTGACTTCGACCTCACTCGGTGGAATAAATATAATTACAAATAATAGATTTACATTCCCTTGCTTTAATAAGAAAAAGTGCGACATTGGATTCAGGGTTTACAGTAAATAGACTATTCTAGTCATATCTCTTTACTCTTTATTATGCTAAAAACTTCACAGTACCTAATCAAAAATTTTATATAGACGACCACAAAAGTTGCTTGAGGCAGTGCAGCGTCTGACTTCTGGACTGGACTGGTTTTGGATTCGATTCTTATTTTATTTTCTGGTAACACGACAAAGCGCGAAACATTGAGTTTCCTCACACACATTATATCTAGATAATTGGGCGGAGAATCTCCAACTATCTGTTTCCTCACTTTTAATTTTCGAGACATTTTGTGTTGAGTGGCGGAACTCAAAAACACTCTTCATCTTGTTATCAGAGCAAGGAAATGTAAATAATTCAGTATCCTAAGTGGGAATCAAACCTACAACCGACGCGTTCACAGTAAAGCGCTTTACTGCGAACAGATGTATTTTTTAAACAAAATATATTCAAACCGTAAAAGTCGATTTGGTAAATAGTGTTTATTAGTCACGCTATATATTATATACATGGCAGTTATAAACCAATGCTGTGCTACATGACACACGCACGTACTGAATGAAGGTAGCTTAACAGAGGAAGTTATAATATTTCATAGGTTAAAGTGTTAAAGGTTTTTTTAATTATTGAGGGTTAAATTTTTATTAGTAATGTTTCTGGGGGTTCTATTTCTACCCCTATGTGCTTATCACACAATTCTAACTCAAGATAGTCTTACATTCTGGCTGAAAGTCGAGAACAAAGTGTCTTGACGATTGATTTTTTCTGCTGGACTACTGGCTACAGGATTATGAGTGAAGTTGAAAAAATAATAATATAGTAAATTAATTTCTTCGCTTTGGTGTAGTGGCAAAGCGCCCCGTTGAATTCTGCCACTCAACACGCAAATTAATGAGAACGGAGTGCCTTAACACTAGGTTTCCAGGTTCCCTTTGCTTACCCTATTATGTGCGGGACACGCGTGGAGTCCAACGTAAAGCTAAAAAAAGAAATACAAAATAAATCGTGTAGTCAACCTCCTGTAGTATTTGTGTATGTAACAAAATCCCTTTTTCCTTTTACAAACATACGCTATCAAAATGCGTATAATACAAATTTAAACTGCCTTTTAAGTTTTACCCTTTCTCTGAAAGCGTGTGGGAGACAGGAAAATGAGCACCTTACAATTTTACACGTGGTTATTTTTTGTAAATGAAAATTACAACCTCGCATATACCTAATACGTATATGCTATATCAGTGATTCTCAACCTTTTTTTTGTTGCGGCACATATTTAACGGTTTCAAAATTTGGCGGCACACAGAAAAAAAGATAAAAATTATTTACTACAACACACTGCATAAAAAGTTTATGACAAAAATTTTAAATATACGAATTTATTTTTTTGTGGATTTAAATATATGTTAAAAATATTTTTCTTTTTAAATCATATAATTTAATAACATTAACATTATTATATATTTGCAAAATTTAGCGGCACACTTGAAATTTGGCGGCACACAAAAGTGCCGCGGCACAGTGGTTGAGAATCACTGTGCTATATTATTATAATAGTTTTGTTGAAAGCTATACATATAACTACTAGGTACTAGATGTAAAGCGAATCGAAAATAGTTTAAAACTTTGAAAAAAGTTTTGTGGGCGGCGGTGATCACTTGCCATCAGGTGAACCGTGTGCTCGATATCTTCTCTTTTTTATAAAAAAGAATATTAGATATATCATTTTATTCATTCTAGATAGTATAGAGATAGTATACCTAACGATTCAAAAAATACACAAAAGTGAGACATAGAAATAACGTGATGATTGTGTTTTCTAAATTGTATTCTTATCACTTATTTAGAAACCGTATAAAAATTTTAACGTAGCGGTACTCGAACCCGCGCCTCCTGGAAACCGACCAGGTTTTCTAAATAAATATTTTTCTTTCCTAAGTGTTTTCACTTTAAAAAATGTTAAAAATGTATTCTTATTTTTAGCTAGTCATGGAAACAGAAATAAATTAAGTTATTCGTTAACTTCCTTCCGTTTTTTAGCAATAATAGGTGTGTAAACATAACGCCGCGTTTGAGAAAATGAATGAATGAATAATGTATTTTTTTTTATATTTACAATATTGATTTATCTTTGATCTAGTTAAAAAATGAGAAGTGGTCATTCCACACGCCAAGATTTTATTATAAAACAGGGAAGGGAGGGAAGTTCATTTTTGCAACGTAAGAGATACGAAAAAATAATATTATAACATTTCAATACACAAAAAAATGCACCGTCAATCACTTATACCTCAAAACATAGAAATAACGCTTCATATTAACATGTTTTGTTTGGAAACACTAGACCACAAAAATATAGCACTAACATACATACATAGATTTGATCCTATTATCTGCCGATATGAGTTAATCTACGATTACTGCGACGATAAGAGATACGATAACCGGTGTTAGGATAAAGGCAGATATCTTGACTGACATGCTTTTATAGATACGTGTTTGTATTTACATGTAAATTGTACATGTTGCATGTTATATTATGTAAGTTTGTTATCTTTATGCTATTATCTATAATTAGTTTCAGTCAAGGGTGTTTCTTTTTTTTATGTGAAAATAAAATGCTTGGACACGCATGACTGTTCTAGGCTAAAATTTGTTATAATGAAGGTATATGTATATTGATGTTTATGATATCGATAATATGTTTTTTTTAAAAACATATATTTTTAATATATATGTTAATATATGTATTTGCCATGTTTTTGAAAAGGTGTCATCATTCAGAGAAGAAAACACGTAGTATTTCATGAATTCATCTTACCTAAAGCGCGGCGTTGAGTTCCGCCTCTAAAAAAAAAATGCCCATCGTGTTACCTGAGTAGCGACTGAAATGTAGGTTTAAGGGGCCCTATTTATTACATGAACTCTTAAAAAATATATAAATTTTAAAATACAAATAACAATAATTTTATAATAATAAATAAATTATGTATAATAAATATAAAAATATATATAATAATATAATTTTAGTATCAACATAAAGTGTTACGCCGTTTGTTACACAGTCGTAGATGATTACATCATTACCATCTCGCCGTCGCCGCGACGTGAACTGGCGAGCTGCGATCACACTTGCGTGAGTTAAATAGATATTTTATATTAATAACAGTAAGTTTATTAATTGGTAATATTGGTATGTACTTTCTTTTCCAGAGTCGGCAGAGAGATCCTAGTGTTAAGGCACTCCGCTTTCGCATGTCGCCGAATTCTGGAGGCATTGTGTGTCGATGAATATGAAAATATTAAATATTGCATTACCTCGAGTGGAAATCAAATCCACAAGCTGTCGCGTTTACAGTCGCACACTTGTGCCCCTGCGCAGCGACTGTCTTTATAATATAGATTTTTTAAATTTTATCACTTCCGGTCAGACATTTTCCAATTCTATCCACTGAAATATTACAATCCAAAAAAATTTAAATATCGCTTTTTGATTGCTGGAGCGTAATGTCGCATTCTTTTTTACTAGAATCGGAAAAAGAAAAAAAGAGAGTAGAGATCAAACTCACAACTGTCGCGTT
>JAATLQ010032595.1:86050-102531 GCA_013421005.1 Heliconius erato x Heliconius himera
AAAATATATATATATATATATATATATATATATATATATATATATATATATATATATATATATATATATATATATATATATATATATATTGGGTTCTATTACATTAATAAATGTCACCAGCAATAGATTTTCTCAAATATCTTCCATGTAGTCACAGATCAGAGACGACCAGTCACAATTTTATTATATATATAAAAAGAATTTGCGTTAAGCTTAAAAATTATCAATAATTAAAAAATAATTAATTTTTGCTATTATTAGAAATGAACTTTCTTTTTTACTTGTGGCATCGCCAAATATGGCTGCAACATTACTTCAGAACGCGATGGCTTGCCTTGACTTCTTTTATCGAATGTTAATAGCAATTTGTTATTCAATTGCTTGGGCTACGTTCGTCGTGAAGTTATTATGTTAGTTCCTTTTATTGTAATATATATTGAAACTAAATATAACATAATTAAAATGTGTTAGAATTTAGTTTTTTATATATATTACTAGTAAGACATCAGGCCGTCGTGGCGCAGGGGGTGTGACGGTTGTGGGTTCGATCCTCACTCGAGGGATTGAATTATTATTTATTAATATTTTCATTTCTTGACTCTAGCACCAAGGCAAAAGCCCGGCGTTGAGTTTCGCCACTCAACACGCAATGCCTCGAAAAATTTGGAGGAAAGTGGAGAACGGAGTGTTTTACCAATAGGTAGCCTCTGCCTACCCTGCTGTGTGTTTAAACGGATCCCATAATCAGAACCTAACCGAACTTTCACAAGCTATCCTTGAAAAGTAGGATACATTAAATACACATACACACATATAACAAAAGATCATCGAAATCGGTTAGCGTGATATTGAGTTATTCGTCTATTTGTCGCGCACATACATATTTTCTCATGGATACCATTGCCAGAAATGGAAAATTAGAATGGAACTACTAGCTCTAGCAGTAGCTAAGAGGAAGCACTAGCTTTCAAATAAAAAAAGAATAATTAAAGTCGGTTCAAGTTCCCAGTCAATAAAAATAATTATGCCTATATAAATAAACCCAAAGTGCGAAATAAAAATAGTTATAAAAAACAAAAACCCTGATCGCATAAAAGTAAATATAAAAAAAAAACAAACCCAATGGCTTATTAGGATTAATAGTCGAGATCTATAATTCTTCAACCAATGAAATCTTCACAAGGAACCGCGTAAAATTTAATGTGGTGCCGACTTTTCGAAGGGGCCAGTTGTGACGCAGGGGAACAAGCGTGTGACTGTAAACGGGACAGGCTGCAATTCGATTCCCAATTGAAGATAGGAAATATTTAATAATTTATTTTTTTAGCTCTGGCGTCGAGGCAAACCGCAGCGTTGATTACCACCAATCAATGCCTTCAGAATTCGGCGGAAAATGAGTAACGAACGCATTGTCTTAACATTAAGTTTCCTGCCGGTTGCCAGTTTTCTCTGCCGACCCTGCTGTGTGCGGAACAGCATGAACTTAAAAAAAGAATAAAAGATCTCGAAAGGATTTTATAAAAAATGTGTTGCCTTAAATAGACCAATATTCTATTAGTTTTGTGCCTACTCGTTTATTGCGATATGATACTGTAAAAACTTTAATATTTTTATATATCACATATGTATATAGATAGCATTAGATAAAGAAAAGGTACAAAAAAATATATGTTCAGGAAATGATTCTTTGCCAAGTCATACCTATAACAAGACAATTAAAACTATTAAATAAATTATAATGAATCATAGTATAAGTATGTAGGTAGATATTTATATTCATGAAATAATTATAAATAGAGTAGAGACTAAAGGAATAAAAGTAATATTGGCCTTAATGTTTGGTGTGATTGTCAGTATCGCGACCATCTAGTTATCAAGTCCAAGTTCACTTTGAAGAATCTGGGTGACATCGGCAGAGTGAGACCCATATTTTACGCCAAATCACCAATTGGTCCTATATGGGGCCCAGTTTAAGTTATATATAGAGTACTAGTCTCATCTTTGGGCTGGAGCACCCCAGTGTGTCAGTTTGAACAATCTGATAGCATACAATATAAAACCCTTCGAATCGACGGGGACGCAATAATCTGTAAACTAAAAATTATGCATAAGTATCTAAAAAACCTGTAAAAAACGTTTTACACATGGATTTTCCTAGACCTGGGTAACCCGAATTTTCTAACCGTACGGTACCTCACAAGTTCAAATATCATCCACATATTTTAGATATGTGGCACTTAACTACTGTGCTGTTCTGTGGTATGGCGTACCTGCGGCATTTAAACACAAATATATAGTTTTCAGATGTTTTCCTGAACTAGTATTACCTGTAGATGCTAACTGCCAAATTTCATAACACTTTTAAAGTTAATCTAAAAATACACTCTAGTTAATTTAGTTAATTCCAGTGCAAAATAATATAAAACTTGTTGAAATGTCAAATAAAGCAAAAGTTATCTCGTCTGGCGGGGTAAATGTGAAATATGGGCTGTATGTGGGATGTCCTTTTGTAATTTGGACGGGGCCGTGGATAAAATAACTTATTAAAATTTTACGCTAGACCCCGCACTTGATAAGGTGAATCCCACAAAGGTACTATCTTTTATTTAAATTACAAACAGTGTATTCATAATGAAATCGTATTTAAAACGAAATTTGTCTACTTTAAATGAAGATCAGAATGAAATATTTATGGTTACTTCAGAACAAGTTAAATAAAAGATAAAATATTTTTTGTTTAAAATTCTTTCAGTGACTCTCAATTTGCGGTTATATAGCAACTCTGTTATATAGGCTTAAGTTAGAAAGTACAGAGTGTGAAGATGTTCTGTTTTCTAATTTCCAATCGGATTTGAGATTCCCTGTTGAGCCCCCACTCAATTCTACGTTAAATCTTCTTTTACTGAAGCAAAAAAAGAAGAAATAATTAATTAATGAAACAGAGTGGAATAGCATGTAAGCCAGTAAGAACATGGTAATGAGAAACTCGGTTCCCAATTTCTAGTTATTGAGATATCTTTGATAAGTGGCGTAACTCAACGCCGCAGCGAATCACAGGTATATTTTAATTCTATGTAACATTTTCATCTATCAATCTTCTTCACATATCGATCATTAAACATGGTGTTAGTAAAGTGATTAGTGCTCAACTGTTATGCTTCAACACCATATCTGATGAACTGAAATGAAGTGAGTTAAGTAAATTAAAAGATTTGTTATTACTGTCAATTAGGTAGATTATTTGATATAATGGCTATTTTTATTTAGTATTTTGTTTTAAATAAATAATTAATATTAATATATATAATATTTTATAAAATAATAAATCAGCTTCACGCTGTATCCCGCACACAGCAGGGTAGGCAGAGGGAACCTAGTGTTAAGATACTCCGTTCCCCACTTTCTGCCGAATTCTGGAGGCATTGCGTGTTGAATGGCAGAACTCAACGCCGCGCTTTGCCTCGACACAAGAGCGAAGAAATGGAAATAGAAATTTAATTAAATATTTCATCTCCTCGAGTAGGGATCGAAACCACAACCAGTCGGTTTTACAGTCACACTTTGTGCCCCTGCGCTACGACTGGCCTCACATAATATTATAAATAATTAATTTAATTTTAAATATAGATTTATCTACGGTTTGATTTGGCATTTTGGTAATAATAAAAACAAACATTGAAAATTTACACTATAAGTTAAAATTCCGCATAAATTTCAAGACATTCTCTGTTGAGTGGCGGAACTCAACGCCATGTTGTGTGTGCCCTACTAGAATTCGGCGAAAAATATTGTTTTAATTGAAACATAGAGTGTAAAAATTAAGTACCCAGGTTCTCTTTTCAGATGCTGCTATATGTGGGATACATACTCGTACATAAATAATAATCATTGCGTTTAAAGTCAAATGCTGTCCCATTACTCTACTCTATTCTTCACACCGTATCCCGCATACAGCGGTAGGCAGAAGCAGAACCTAGTGCTAAGACACTCCGTTCTCCACTTTCCGCCGAGTTCTGGAGGCATTGCGTGTTGAGTGGCGAATTCAGCGCCGCACTTTGCCTCGACATCAGAGCGAAGAAATGAAAATATAAATGTAAATAAATATTTTATTTCCTCGAGTGGGGATCGAATCCACAACCAGTCGATTTCATAGTCACACTTTGTGCCCCTGCGCCACGACTGGCCTCTACTCTACTCTAACTCTAAAATCATTAGATAAGAATATTAAAATTTAAAACATATATTAGTCAAGAATGTAACCAATTGCGTCACAACTGAGACAGGAATTTTCGCCCATCACGGAGCGGCTTTGTTTGAAATATATGTAAATATGCTTTTAGCACTTATGCAAATCCGTGTACGTAGGTCGGCCATTGTGGGAATAATAAAAGATTCCGCGCTGACGTTGCTCCCTGAGGCGTTTGGATATTATAGAAATGTAAAAAAGTTATAATTATATAACTTTTGTTTGAGGCCAGTCGCGGCGCAGTGGATGAGCGTGTGACTATTAATGCGACAGGATGTGGGTTCGATTGCCACTTGAATTAAATTAAATCAAAATTAAATCAGCTTCACGCTGTATCCCGCACACAGCAGGGTAGGCAGAGGGAACCTAGTGTTAAGACACTCCGTTCCCCACTTTCTGCCGATTTCTGGAGGCATTGCGTGTTGAGTGGCAGAACTCAACGCCGCGCTCAATCTCGACACCAGAGCAAAGAAATGGAAATATAAATTTAAGTAAATATTTCATCTCCTCGAGTGGGGATCGAACCCACAACCAGTCGGTTTTACAGTCACACCTCGTGCCACTGCGCTACCACTGGCCTGGCCACTTGAATAAATGACATATTTTATATTTTTATTTCTTCGCTCTGGTGTCGAGGCATAGCTAAGCGTTGAGTTCCACTTAACAAGCATTCCCTCCAGAATTCGATAGCTATTTGAAAAATTATTGATTAACTGAAAATAATTGTTCTTTTAATATTTCTCTTTCTTCTCTTCTTCTTCTTTCTTTTCTTTACCGTAGCGAGAAAATAAAAATAATAAATTTCCCCGACTGGGAATATAACTAAAAACGATCACGTTTCTGTCTGAATAGAGTATTACATTACAAATGTGCACAAATCACGAAAGCCAAAGATCTTATTAAAATTAATTATTTATAAATATTTATCTAATAGGTACGTATATTTGTAAGTATATACGATTCAACGTTATGAAACGTAAACAAAGCATTATATTATAATAATTAAAATGTCCACTAGTGATTTTAAGGGTGCGGAAGGTTACGGCAATTTGCACGCGAACTTTGAATAGTGTCAAGCGTCGTAACTACTTATATATTATATAAAAGTATGTAACAAATATACATATACATGTTTTTAAAGAGAAACACAAATTCGTTTGCATTTTTTTTTAAATTACTTTTTTTTTTTTTCAGCTTCACTCTGTATCCCGCATATAACAGGGCAAGGTGTTCTTTTTGTCTTTTTCCATAAAAAAAAAGATAGAGGAAATCTAGGATCCTAGTGTAGAGACAGTCCGTCCCCATTACGATATTTCCGTTCCCCACTTTCCGCCGATTTCCAGGGACATTGCGTGTTGAGTGGCGGAACTTAACGCCGCACTTTGTTTCGTTACCAGAGCGAAGAAATGAAAATAATAAATGTTTCATCTTCGAATGAGAATTGATCTTACAAACTGTCACGTTTACAGTCGCAAGCTCCTGTCCTGCGCCTCGACTGGCCTTGTCTATGCTCTTAAATATGTTTGTTGATTAAGATCGCAAGTTATACGCGCGCTACTTATCGCTGAAACCCTGTGTGGAACACCTAAATTTGTTTTAAATTCTGAATTACATTTTATTAATAAATAAAATATCTTACCCATTGCAAAGGTTGGCGCAAGAATATATATTAAAGTTTATATTTGAAACAAAATGTGTTCGTGAATAAGCAACGCCCTTGTGATCTTGTTGCATCTGAAACTCATAGAAGACGAAATAGAATGTATGGATTAAGATCTCGAAATTGTTTGCAATAATATTTTTTACTATATATGTATATAAAGGTGAAAAAATTAAATTAAAAAAATTAAAATTAAATACAGTAAAAATATTTTGTCTGTACATTTAGTAATTTTGACTGAAATGGATAGAGGGACACTTAAAAAGAATAATAGAAAGCAAAAAGATTTTTTTTGAATTTCTTGTCTGTCTGTCGACATATTTTTGTCCGCATTTTTCTCTGAAAGTACTGAACCGATTTACTTGAAAATTTGACCAATTGCTTTGTTTTAACTCAACTTAACTACTAAAGTAACCATGATTATTTCAGTATAAGTTTTATTTGCGACAATTACGGTGGACATCACGATAAAAAACAAAAATATGTCGATTCTCGATCTGTATCTCTAGACTCTAAGCTTTTACCACATCAAAAATCTTTTTGTCCTGTAGTTCATGTGTGATTGACGAACAAACTAACAGACATACAAAAAATCAGCTGAGTAGCATTTTCGCTTTTTTAGTTTTCATTATATTAGCCGACGCCGACCGACCGATATAATAGATAGATTTTTTATATCTTTTATGTACATTATTGATATTAATATTATATATAGGCAATATATAGAGAAATAAGAAAGTTTACTATGTATGTAATATATACCTATATTATTACTAACTTTTATTCTATTAATATATTGGAAAGTTACAAGTGGAAATTAACATTATAATTTATGTTATCAGCTAGAACATTCGCTATTTATATGATTTCATGTCATAAACAGCAATTGCAGATTTCATAGTACTTGTTTGTCATCAAACTTGAAACGTTAAACTATTAATTAATTTTATTATTATTTTACCGTGAACTGTGATATAAACTTTAGTTTATTACTTATTTATATTAGGTACATCATAAAAGGTTTACGCATGTCTATAATTTTGTGGGGTCGCCATTTTGGTATATTGTGTGTTATTTTGTCAGCGAAAATGCTTTATCAATTAAGTTTAAAAGATAATCTTTTGTATTGTAAACTAGCTTTTACTTGCGGCTTCGCCTCCGTGGTCAAATAGGAACAAGTAAGAGTTTTAAAACACCTGATACATTAACGTGATATAATATAGTGTATAGTCTTCCTCTATTTTCAATTCCATCTAGTAGTTCCTGTGATTAGCACTTTCAATCAAACAAACTGTTCAACTTTATAATATTAGAATATCAATAATTTTTTTCTTAAGTCTAATTAGAATTGATGTCCATTTCGTTCAGTCGCACACAGTTTCACTGTGCCACATGGGTGTTTGAATAAAATATATGCTAACAGAATAAGAGTTATTTAAAGTTATTCGAAACATTTGGCTAAAGGAGCGACTCGCGGCCTGAATGTACATAATTCGTGATTTCAAATGTTGCCAGAACACAGTCCATTTAATTTTAAGGTCAGCGAATATTACACAATTCTATAATAACAAGGTTTTTATTGAATGGAAACATTTTAATAACTGGCACTGGCACTGTTCTATAAATTTACAATTATAGAACAGTGCCAATGTCTTACTTTTTTTTAAATATATACAATTTGTATTTTTTTTGCAGATTCATGTTTCTTGCCTTATAGTAGGGTAGGAAGTGGGAACCTAGTACTAAGACACACAACTCTCCAATTTTCAGGACATTACATGTTGAGTGGCGTAACGTCGCACTTTGTCTTGTTACCGGATCGAGGAAATGAAAATATTTCATTGCCAGGTGGGGATTAAACGCTATGCTGTGCCCCTGCGACACCGTTGCAACAATTTTTTGAAGGAATTTATAATAAAAAATAATTAAGTAAATTTGTTTCTTAAAAATTAATCTATATCCTAGACATAGATATATCTCTACATTAACAACTGTATGGAATAATCTCTATAAAAAACGATGTGATAAAAAAAATATTATACTTTAATTTTTTTTCTTCTCCTATCTGTCTGTATGTTAGCATATTACAATTAGATTCCGGCTGAGTCCATTAAATAGTATAATAGATGTTTTCTACAAAAAGTCAACTAGGAAGTGGCAGTTTTTTTAGGTTCATTGCAGCGGTTCACTGTACGAGAATTGTGTTGACGATGTAAAAAAAGACAACATTGTTAATATTATTTTCTTCACACACATTTTCAATATAATAGATACTGACATATGATAGATACTGACACCGTGTGGTGCCGGCTTAGAATAGCACGACCCCATCTCATCCCATGGGTGTCGTAAGAGGCGACTAAGGGATCATAGCCAAAAGGGGCAGCAGCATCTCCTAAACAACCTAGGCCTACTGCGATCGCATCATCCGCCTGCCAAACGTGGCGATTATGGCAAATATCCCCCTCAGTATTTCCCTACGTAATAGAATCAAAAATGAGGACATCCGTAGGGGAACAAAAGTTACCGACATCGCTCTAAGAATTGCTTAGCTCAGGTGGCAGTAGACAGGACATATAGGACATATAGCAAGGAGAAGCGATAGCCGTTGGAACGGAAAGGTTCTCGAGTGGCGGCCACGAACCGGACAACGCTCGGTGGGCAGGCTTCCCACCAGATGGACCGACGATCTAGACAAGATTGCGGGAAGCCGCTGGATGCAGGCAGCGTAGGACTGATTGGAGTGGAAACCCTTGGAGTAGGGTTATGTTCAACAGTGGGCGACGAGAGGCTGACGACGACGTAGAGATATTGACAAATATTTGTTTTTTGTGCCACCGCACCACAACTGGCCTCAAAGCTTTTTATTATTTTCATATTTACCATATATAGTCAAAAATTAGGTAGGTAGCTTCAAAAAGACAAATTAATAGTTCTAAGGCCTCATTATCCGATAGCATATTAAAATATCACCTATGTAAAAATGTAGGTCAGAAACTGTTAAATATTTAATGTAAGTAGAATTTCGTCACTTCACACGTTATATTAATTGAAGAGTAAGAAACGTTCTAATTGAACAACCTTGACCATTTGGCGGATATGTAGCGCGTTCGCATATTTTGATAATTTTATATATTTTATAACTTGTTTGTAATTAAAATGTAACAAAACTAACTTGTTGAGACAAGTATGCAAAGTAATATTTGGTTAATAAATACCAATTTTAATATTAACTTAAAATGAATACTTGGAAAATATGAAGTCGATGACTAAGTCTGTGTCTAAATCTATGTTGTGATTATGGCAAAATTGCATTGGTGATGTAAAATAGAATTTGTATTTAAGTGATAATTATAAGTATAGTACAAGCAAGTTGAGGCCAGTCGTGGCGCAGTTTTACAGTGACTCCCCGTGGGTGTGACTGTAAAATCTACTGTTTGTGGGTTCGATCCCCACTCGAAAGATGAAATGTTGACTTAAATTTATATTTTCATTTCTTCGCTCTAGTGTTGAGGTGAAGCGAGGCTTTGAGTTCTGCCACTCAACACGCAATGCTCCAGAATTCGGCAGAAAGTGGGGAACAGAGTGTCTTAACATTAGGTTCCCTCTACCCTGTCGTGTGCGGGATACAGCGTGAAGCTGATTTGATTTGATTTTATTTTTTGTACAAGTATTAATTAATATTTAGTGTTGATATTAATAATTTTGAAAATATTCGTATAACATGTTACGATAAACATTGACATGCTATGCTATAACATGTTACGATAAACATCAATGAAGGAAACGAAATGACTTACCACTGGGCTCTTTCTGAATGCCTTACTTACGCCCAATATTAATAACCTATCTCCAACGTCAATCTTAGATTGTTTCATACATCTATCCAATCTAGAGATTGGATAGATGTATGAAATAATCTAAGATTGACGTTGGAGATAGGTTATTAATATTGGGCGTTAGATCACTAAATAGAGATGCGTAAATACTATATTGGTAATATTATTTAAAAAATCGGTCAAGTGAGTGTCAGATTCGCCCACGTGGGTTTCGTATCTTTTTTTATTATTGTAGGCCAACATGGCAATATATGCAATATGTGAAGTATGCACTTTTTGTATAAAACGAATTATAAACATACATTTGCAATGGTTTCAGTGATATTCATATTTATAAATTTACAATATTTGGATATTTTCTTTTGTTTGTTTATTCATAGTTTCACGCCGAATTTCATACAATACGCGTCAAATTAATTTTTATGAGTCCTAATTTAAGTTGCTCCACAGAACTGCAGACCTGTATGTTCACTACATCATTACAAATTTCAACTTGATACCTCCATGCGTACAGTGCCTTCAGTACCTCTGTGACCAGACAAACAGGCAGACAGACGGAAGGATAAAAAAAATTATAAGGATTCCGTTTATTTTTAAGATTTAGAACCCTAAACACTTTTACAGTTGTATTTAAGCTCTCCAAACGCGGTAACAAAAGCGGTACCAAAACCTAGCACGCAATATAATAAATACAAAAAATGCATAAATAAACAAAACATACCAAGAGCATGCTGTAACAAACATTTCGTATTTCATTAAGCAATTCGGACTTGCAATTAAGAAATAGATTCAATTTAATAGAAGTAGTAATCTGTTCGGTCACAATTGTCCAGAGTCAAAGGTTCGGCTCGTGACGTCAATGCACACAATACACACATTATCGCTGTATAACTAGAATTACGTTTGATACTTTCTTGTATAATGTATTATTGTTATGTGGGTGGCGTCTTCTTATATTGACAATATTGTTTGTTATAAATCGGAAGCGGTTAAGGTTTTTTTTAAAAAACACGTTAAAAACACACATCGTCTATATGTTTCTAAACTATTTGGAAAGAGATTCTGTGTAATTGCAATAAGTGATATGTATCACCTACTAACAATACTTCTTACGAGTTTCCTTCCAATAAGGGCCGTTCCTTACAAGCAACTACCCCCGATTGACACAATTCCACTGCTTTTATAGGTTTTTTTTTACTTAAATCTACCCTTTTTTACACGAGTTCGCTAACAATATAATAATTTTGATAACATTTGAAGTCTTTGTTATTTTCTAAAATGTAAAACAAAATGTAGCTTCACCGTTTTTGTTAGCATCGGTATAGGGTACGTAGAGGGTGAGTGAGAGTGTCAAGTCATTCTTTTCCCATACTTTTCGTCCAATTTTGAATTTTTTCGATTCATTGTGTATTAAGTAACGGAATTTAACGCAACGCTTTGTTTACCAGAGCGAAGAAGTGAAAATTTATTTAAACAATCATTCATCGAGTTCCTGAGTTAGAGACCGCGAAGGCCTTTGTTTGGGAAAAAACTTATTATGTTATATATTTGTATAAACAAAGTGCATGAAAAACTAAAAAAACAAAAAACCAACAAGTCCAATAGTTAACAGTATCAAAAGTTATACTGAACAATTACACCATTGAAGTAGTTTTACAACCAATATTAACTTACCTACCTTTTTTTTTAGGGTAGGCAGAGGGAACCTAGTGTTAAGACACTCTGTTCCTCACTTTCCGCCGAACTTACATACTTCCATAATAAATTATGATCCCCAAAGAGACCTTTTTTATCGTGAGTAAACTCGCCGTCCAAGTGGGGACTAGAGCGGGTTATGTGGGACTTATGGATCGTCAGATGTAGGCCGTCCATACTACCCACTAAAACCTTACTATGCTTCTCCTCGACCGCAGAAGGATGGAGCTGCGGAAGCCAAGGATTCTTCCATAGTCCCGGCTGTCAAGGAGCTCTATAAAATTTTAATTTATTTCGGCTGGTAGGTGGGATACGAGACAGAAAACCTAGTGTCCAGACACTGAGTTGTCTGCTCTCAGTAAATTCAAGATATATCATTTTGAGCGGCGGAATTCGACGCCGCAATATTTGTTAATACTTTCGTTGTTTTCATTAAAGAAAACTTTTAATTTGGCTACTTGTTAAATATTACTGTAATTATTCTTTAAATTGCTACTAACTATTAAAATAACCTTCTGCAAATATATTTTAAGGACATTTTAATTAAGGAAACGTTATAATTTTCTGTTTTATAGGTTTAGTTTAGAAATCTGTATGATATATAAAATATGGACAAATAAACTTGATATAATATATAATTTTCTTTTAAAAAAGATATTTCAAACTTTTTTTAGTAGCAACTACGAACAAAGTTCAAAGAGAAAATATTCTTGTTACGAGCGACCGCCTAATTAAGCAAAAAGCGTCTTTGAGGTACGTCCGCAAATTTTTAACACGTTAATAAAACTATTTATGTATATTAGAGGCCGGTCGTGGCGCAGCGGCACGAGGTGTGACTGCAAAACCGACTGGTTGTGGGTTCGATCCCTACTCGAGGAGATGAAATATTTACTTAAATTTATATTTCTATTATTCTTCGCTCTGGTGTCGAGGTTAAGCGCGGCGTTGAGTTCTGCCACTCAACACGCAATGCCTCCAGAATCCGGCAGAAAGTGGGGTACGGAGTGTCTTAACACTAGGTTCCCTCTGCCTACCCTGCTGTGTGCGGGATACAGCGTGAAGCTAATTTAATTTAATTTTTTAATGTATATTACGAGAATTTCAGAGTATTTTTACTGACAATACTGTTTCTTGACGTTGCCCTGAGCTGAGAATTTAAATCGTACGCGATGCTTATGAGTTCAAATGTAGCTGGCATAAAATAATGTATATTTTATTCACGGTATATCCAGGTTATAACAGGGTAGCCAGGGAAAACCTAGTGCTAAATAGGATAAGTAGAGATAGCGTAGTGTTTAGATAGAGACATTACGATTTTCACTTCCCCCAAGGTAATTTTGAGATATTGCATGCTAATTAGCGAAACTCTACGCCGCACTTTGTCTATGAGAGCGCAAAATTAAAATAATAATTCGTCCTCAGAGTGGGAATCGAACAACAACAAACACAACTATCTCGTTTGCAGTTAATCGTCGTGTCTCATTATGTCACAATGACCTCAATAATAATAACGTAGATTATTATATCTTTATATAAAATCTGATCAAGTGCGAGTCGGAGTCGCCCATTTGAAATTAGTACGGTACTCTTATGCTGTACTAATTTCAGGGTTGTAGGTTAACGGGAAGTATAAATTATAAAAGTTGACATAGTTAAGTTTGCACTGGTACACTATACACTGGTTTTACATAAAATTAATGGCAATTACAAGTTTGTAATGTTTTTTTCTATGAAATGTAAATAAATTTTCGTCTTTGGGATTTTTTCTTTTATTTGTAATGTAGGTTATCATTTTGCACTAAATTTCATAAATGTAGGGAAATGTCCTGTAGTGATGCATGCTATGATGTTTGTATCTTTTGATTTCTTTGATTTAGGAGCTTAGTTAACGTACACCTGAATATTTGATATACATTTCAGCTTGATGCCTCCATGTCACCTCGAGCTAAATGGACTTGACAGACAAGAAAATGATCCTATCAAGTAGTTTTTTTCCTTTTGAGATACAGAACCATACAAATGGGCAAAAGCTATTATTTAAACAACTAATATTGAAAATATAATGAACAAAATATGTATCTATTTTGTTTTATATTACTTCCTTCCGGAAAAAGCAAAGTGAGGCGTTGGACTCCACCAATCACCAAGCTAGATCTCTTTTCAAAATGCCCCAAAAGATAGTATAAATTTTCTTATTACTAAATTAAAATAATAGTAAATAAATAGACAAAATAGTATTAAAATAAAATATTATCTAATTCTATTTTGTATATTTATCTTAATATGCATCCATCTAATATGTATGAAGCTTAAACAGCCGAAGTTCAAGGGATGTCTAATATCCCCAACGTCACAGGTAAATGACACGTCATTTAAACGATATGGGCCATATTAATAATCTGCCTCAAAGCTTACAAATTGCATTCGATATTAATTAAAAGCGAACTACCACACAGCTATTTGTCTACTTATCGTGGCCAACAGCCTTATTTGCCACATGCCGCAATTAAATAAATATTTTAACGACGTATCGTGATAAAGATCTAATAAAAGTAAATATTTTAGCACATTTATCTGTGGACGATGTGTTTTTTATTTTTAGATTAGTTATTTTTTAATTAATAATGTATGTTTGGTTGTGCAACGGTTGTACTGTTTGTTATTAGTTATTTGATTGCAAAATTTTAAGTGATTGGAAGTGGAGTGTTAAGTAAAGTAAGTCCAGATGACTTTTCAATTAGTGATTAGTTATAGGCCGAAATGTTGTTTGCGTGGGCTATAAAGTGTAAAATTCTAAGTAAGTAAGTTTTTTTCCGTTCTCATAGGAATTCTGTAGGATTGACTATATTATCAAAGGAATCTTCATATCAAATTTCATCTTTATCTACTAACTATATATATTCTTCTATGTAGCATCATTTCGGCTGTGTGTTATCTGTGAGTCACTAAGGTAGATTATAAGACTTTTTTGATTGGCAATAAATGTGGAATAAAATTAAAGAAAATAAAACAGAGAAGTTGTAGAAACTAAATTAATCATAGAAAAAAAATAAACTCAATAATTTATTGGAATTTACATTTCGGTCCTATTTTATATTTTACACGGCTCCTTGGAAAGATTTAATTGGGTGTAACATGATCCGACTGATGTTTAAAATTATTATAGCTGTTTTGTTAGAAGCTCCTCAAACTACTTTTTTAAAAATGTATTCGAAAGTACTGCAGATACTGTGTTTAAAATTCATAATGTGATATTTTGCAGTAATGTGAAAATATAAAAATAATTGAAAATATATTATGTGAATTATTATTTATTCACAATTTTATATTGGCTCAATTCCATGTTCATTTGCTTTCATGAAGTTATTTACATTTTGCCATTGACACCATCTTGTTTGTTAACAAGCGTTTGATTATTGCTTTCAGAAAATTTCATTTTATTATTTTTATTGTTTTTTATAAATTTAACTATTGAATTTAATACGAGGCCAATCGTGGCGATAAGACAAAGTGTGACTGTAAACACAACTAGTTGTGGGTAACTAATTTAATTTGAATTAATTAAAAAAAATATAGTAAGTTTATTAATTTTCTATTAAAAAAAATATTAATTGTTTATTAGTCATTTCAACTTTGTTTTGTTATAAGAGTAAGGTTATTGACTGATAATAATTTAATATCTACTATTTGTTATTGATAAAATTGTAACAATATCTTACATTCACAATAAGTTATAGAATTGAAAAAATATATATCATACTCGGCATTCAAAGTCAAAGTCAATATTGAAATTGATAGTAGTTACTTAGTATTTAAGTATTTGTTTTTTAATTTTAAAGAAAAAAATAATTAAGTGTCGAGTCCTAATTAAGTACTAATAAAAAACGTTATAATAAATTTATCAGATTTATTAAGGTACAAAGGTATCGTTTTAAATTTAAGGCAAATTAAAGCTTAAAACTTTTATAGGTAAGCCCCTCGTTGAAATATTAATGGAAAAGCTGCCAATTCGAGTGTGAGTCTTTTCTCTGAATTTAAATAAAAAAGTTATCAGTGTCTATTTTTTTTTATGTAACTTTATAATAAATTCTTTGAATAAATTTACCAAATTAGAAATATTGAAGAATAATTAAAGACGCCATTTAAAATATATAGGCTATTTAATATAAAACTTTAGAATATTTACCATATTTGTTGTAACTTTACATTGTCATTGTTTATAATCGTTTGTATTCTTTATGGCTAAGTAAAAAAGATAAAATGATAAAATCCTTCTATAATTTCTTTCTTCATCTCTTGTCTTTCTTCTAATTAGCCTCTGCCGTGTTAGTTAGAGCTGGTTCCAAAATTTGGAATACATCTTTAGTTTGTATGTCAATGCATTTATAAATGAATTTTGAAATTGTTGTTAGTTTAAAATGGATATTACCGTAAAAATCCCTGCTTATGTTCTCCATACAACGTAAGATGTCATTTTATGCTCAACTGGCACTTTCTAAACGACATAATTAAAGAATTGACCTAAACTAAAATCGCTGTCACAAAAAATGGCGACACACATATGTTTATGTAATTCACCCAATATTTTTATAGAAGGTATGTCAAATACACGTTTTACATACAGTAAAACAACAATATATAGAAATATTAAAATGCAACGTAAAGCAACATTAAAATATTTTCAGTCCAGATTAACTAAAATAAGCTGCACGCAGTATCCCGCACACAGAAGGGTAGGTAGAGCCTAGTGTTACGACACTCCGTTCCCCACTTTACGCCGAGTTCTGGAGGAATTGCGATTAACTAATGTCGACGGTGGGCGTAAATAATAAACGAGTAGAGCCTCGGCCATGTCCTGGCCTTTGGTTCTAATCATATGTGAACACATGACACATGTACAAACACTCAGAAGCTCGGAGCAGTGCCTGGGACTTGCGACCACAGGTGTAGGCTTCAGGGTACCCTTTACTGTAACAAACACTCGCCTTCACTGCTCCAGCCCAATGTAATTACAAATAGGTGTTAACCACATTCATAATTA
>JAATLQ010032596.1:5868-17943 GCA_013421005.1 Heliconius erato x Heliconius himera
CTTCCGATCTCTCATTTTGGGTGACGTTTTCTTATAACAAACAAACTTTGCAAACCGTTGCTTAGCAACGGTCGGTTGTTATTAACATGGCGGAATAAATTGCCTGTCAAACTAAAAAGTATTTTAATATATTAGTATATATCGACAATATTACAAATATGAGAAAAAAAAGTAACCTATGTTCATCCGAAGACCCTTAAGTATCTCTTTATGAGTATTTTACCACAATTGAATTAGCGGCTTGGCCCTGATTGCGTAACAGACAGACAGACAGACAGACAGACAGACAGACAGACAGACAGAGTTACTTTCGAATTTATAATATAGGTATGGATGGATTATAACGTTATTCGTCAATAATCGTATTACAACGTCATGTACAATTACAAGACACAGAGAACGTAGTGTCAATTTATTCCGCTAATATTGATATCACAGTTAAAATACTGTACAATGTATTACTATAATGAGCATTCGTAAATATTCCTTGTAAGAAGTATGTTTATATAGAGTACGTCAGCCAGACGCGATCTGCAATAAGATAAACATATTGAACAGATGACAGATTTTTTGATAGCTCTACTCTCTTTGTTCTTCGAACATCGCTTTACATGTATCAACTATTAGATAATGTTTTGGAAATAATTATAGTTTTTTATTTAGAGTTTTAAAACATCAAAAAATGTATCACCTTAAATATAAAAATTCTACTTAATCTTGAGGCAGAGAGAACCTAATATCAAAGCACTTCCTTCTCCGCTCTCCGCCTGAATTCGACACATTGTTGTTGGCACTCACTACGGAAACGAAAGATTCAAAAATAATCATTTCCCTGAGCGAAGAAGAAATATAATTCAAAAACATTAAGTTTACCGCCCAAACGCAGCCCCAATGCGCTATGAAGGAAAACTTCTTAATAAATCCATCTTATTATCAGAATGCAACTGAAAAACGTTAACTAATCGATACTGTTATTTAGCAACATCTAAACAGTATAACCTCTATTGGCAAATGTGTTTTCACAGAGTTAGCACCTGTACGATATTGGGTTATTTTTTCATTTTGTATACCTGTAACGTTTACAGAAAAGTGGTGAAATTGTTTATACAATTATCTAATCGTATTCGTATTGGGCTAAAATTAGATAGCATTTTTATAATGCCATAGTAACTTAATAATCAATAGATTGTACTATATTCATAATGTAACTAAAAAAAAATTGGGAGAGGGTGCCTAGTGTTTACACACTCCGCTCTCCATTTTCCGTCCGCTGATTTTTTCGAGACATCGCCTGTTGAGTGACGGAACACAACGCCTTGTTGCCAGAGGGAATATATGAAAATATTAAATATTTAATGTTAAAGAAGTAAATACTAGTTTGGATATAAAACGTGATTATCTGACGTTTGATTGACTAACTCTGTAGCGGCTTTTACTCTAATCTAAAGTGTTTTACTTATCGACCATCATTAATTACGGAGTATAGAGGAACACGAAGAGAGGAGGAGGGAACCTACACTGGTGGAACAATGTAGGTGCCTCTAATCATAGTAATTGATTTAAATACAATAATAATAGGGACGATGTGATATGTGTTTACAGTGTAATAGCGACGTGCTCCGAAAATAAATTGTTTTTTTGAACGCTTTGTACCATATAGTGTTGTCGTGATCGTGGATCTGATACCCATTTTGATAATACCTGTTACCTTGTATTGATCTTTATCTCGAATGATCTTAATTTCTCGTTTATAATGCCGCTAGTATATATGTTTTATGATTTAGGTATAGTATATATTAGTTATAATTTATAAACAATAGTATATAGTATATTATTGTATTTATGATAATAATAATTGTTATGTGGAGTTATTAATTTAAAAAATTAAATTAGCTGTACGCTGTATCCCGCATAAATTAGGGTAGGCAGAGGCAAACTAGTGTTAAGTGGCTGAACACAACGCCACGCTTTTACCTTGTTGCCAGAGCGAAGAAATAATGAATAATAATACATTCCCTTGAGTGGGGATCAAATCCACAATTAAAGTTAATTTAATTCAGATTTATATTAGGTATTTTAATAATTCCACAAAACTTATAATATCTATTAACTAGATAGTGCATATCTAATGTAAATTATCGAATTTCGATAAACTAGAGAGAGGGTGAAGCTGTATATTTTTTATGTCATGATAAGGAATCCCACGATATGTCGAAGTCCTATCATATTACAAGACCTTGTTTAATGTGAACCTCAATCTCCGTACATCCGCTTCTGTATATTTGATTTTTTCTACCAGCGCCCATAACATATTAGTAATAAGCCAGGCGGGATGAAAGACGGCTTTTATGAGCCCCGGTGTTGAGTTACAAACCATCAGCCAGTGGGGGAATAAAACTATTTGTTTATATTAACACTATTATAAATATCGGCCGTAAGTATTCGTGACAAGGGCATCAAGTAACTTGAACCTACATAGTTCCGCTCTGATACTACTCAGATATTTTAGTTATTATATTATACGTTTGTAGATAAGTAAGTTGAGGCCTGTCGTGGCGCAGCGGCACAAAGTGTGACTGTAAAACCGACTGGTTGTGGGTTCGATCCCCACTCGGCGAGATGAAATATTTACTTTGAATTAATATTTCCATTTCTTCGCTCTGGTGTCGATGCATAGCGCGGCGTTGAGTCCTGCCACTCAACACGCAATGCCTCCAGAATTCGGCAGAAAGTGGGGAACGGAATCTCTTAACAGTAGGTTCCCTCTGCCTACCATGCTGTGTGCGGGATACAGCGTAAAGCTTATTAGATAAATAAGTAGTTGGGTTAGTATATAAGAATATATTTATTTATGTTCAATGAAGTATAATTTTTCGTGATTACTGATACATTATATCAATTAAACCTAAAATAAAATTTAAATGTACGTATAATTTGTCGATAAATTACATTTAAAAAAAACATTATAAGTATAACATGTGGTACAACTTTGTCCACCATGACGTCAAAAGGACAATGACCTTGCCAGTAGAGTTGTGATCGTCTGAATTCGCTCATAAAATAAAAAATGCTAATGCTAAGAAATTTGCAGAGTACAGGAATAAAAAACTACTTTGTAGACATTATAAGGTTGATTTTAAACCAAATTTTACTTGATGCGGTAAAAGATGAGTCATAAAATGGTACAATCTTACGTATATTTTCGGTTAAAATTATCATCCGCTAAATATAATGATGTTTCTGATGCAATTGGTAAATCCGATATAATATTCGAAGAAACAGCGTCAAATATTATTTTAGGCTGCTTGCTGTAATAAAAACTTCCTCAATTATAAAAACTCCTTACTTTCTTGAGGTCAGTCGTGGCACAGGGGCACAAGCGTATGACTGTAATTGCGACAGGTTATGGGTTCGACGACCACTCGAGGAAATAAAATATTGTATATTTTCATTTCTTCGCTCTGGTGTCGCGGCAAAGCGCGGGGTTAAGTTCTGCCACTCAACAAGCGGGGAGTGTCTTAACACTAGGCTCTATCTGCCGACCCTGCTATATACAAATATAGCGTGAAGCTGAAAAAAAACTAAATTTTCTATGGAAACAAAGTCTGAATCTCATCTGTTCTTAGTCCTGGACTACTCAGTAGGGTAGCACTAGCCGCAATTGTAAGATCGTAGAAGTTAATAATACCATTCATCTTCGCAATCACATCGCCCACACTCGCAACTGCTTAGTAACTGTCAGATATGTTATTACCTTATCTCAAACGCCTACTTTGATACAGCGGCAACTGAAAGGGCATTATTAGCCTCTTCTTATCATTATTTTTTATAATGCTATGTGAATATCGATATGTAAAACACATCACACAAACACACAACACATCTGAAACATTTAAAATCTAAACAAAATCATCAATGGATGTTGATGACTCATACATACGTCGTATTCAATTTTTTACTAATATATTATTGAAAAAGAAAAGTAAATAAATATTAATTATAGGCAAATTATTCATTTAAATAGAAATAAAGAGAGTAAAGTACATAAAAAAGCAATTCATAGATTAACATTTTCACGTTTTTCTATTTTTTATTTCTTTGTTTTTTTTTGTATGATAGATATATCTTTATTAATAAAAAATCTGTAAGTATTACAAGAGAAACACATATAATGTTTTCTGTATTAGTTCCTAGAACTATTTTACTCAGTATTAATTTAAAACTAGAAACATCTGTTACAAATCACTAAGTAGTACAGTTCCACTTCGAGTTAAACTTATTAAATGCAATGGAACCGTTAGCCGCATACAGAGTGTACTATTGCTATTCAAAGTGTACGGTCGTACGTTTCGTGTGATCGATATCTTGTTTATAGACCTGCGTAGGTTCCTTTTGACTAACACCTTTTGAGAATACTTAATGAAATTGCTTTTAACATTAACTATTATTAATTTTTGGTACTGTCAAAATATATTAAAAAATATAATAAGATATTTTCGTCATTTTTCATATAAATTGAATTCTTTATTTGGATTCTAATTGGTATTATTTGGTGGTTGGTTTATATTTTAGTAGTTGGCTTATATTTTAAATTGTATAATATACAATTTAAAAAAAATCCACGTTTAGAACAGTTTGCATTGGTCCAAAGTCACAAGTGGACTGTGTGTGGTGAAATGAAAAATTTGATTAAAATTAATTTGTACAAATAAAGATTATTATTGCTGTATTACTTATTAAAATGTTATAAAATAGCAATTTCAAACATTCTTATTTTTAAAACAAGTATAAAGTTTAAGCATTAACGTTAACATGACAAACTAGCAGAACGACTTCCAACATAAAACTCAAGTAGATTAATTAATTAAAATTAAAAATTAAATCTTCACGCTGTATCCCGCACACAGCAGGGTAGGCAGAGGGCACCTAGTGTTAAGACACTCCGTTCCTTACTTTCTGCCGAATTCTGGAGACATTGTGCGTTGAGTGGCAGAACTCAACGCCGTGCTTAGCCTCGACACCAGAGCGAAGAAATGGAAATATAAATTTAAATAAATATTTCATCTCCTCGAGTGGGGATCGAACCCACAACCAGTCGGTTTTACAGTCACACTTCGTGCCGCTGCGCCACGACTGACCTAGATTAATTAATGAAAACAAAAAATAAACTATTAAATTTATCAAAGATCGTATTTGTGTATCTCATAATGCACAGTCCACCACGGGCCACACATGTGGATATCATTTTCTAACCTTGTAACTTATAAGTGCTGCCTCGGGATCTTTGTTCAGCTACACCCACTACAGAAGCAAATATGTGTTTTGTTTTTTTTTTAATTGTGTGTTTCTGGTACATTTTTTTTTTAATTTCACGCTGTATCCCACATGTAGTAGGGTAGGCAGAGAGAGTCTAGTGTTAAAACACTCCACTCTCCACTTTCCGCCGAATTTTGAAGGAATTGCGTGTTGAGTGGCGAAACTCAACACGGGCACCAAAACGAAGAAAATGAAAATATTAAATATTTCAATTTTTCGAGTGGGGATCGAACTTACAGCCTATTGGGTTTACACTCACGCGCTTATACTCCTGCGCCACGACTGGCCTCAATAAAAAACATTAATTGATTTCGTTGAAATAAATCGACGATTAAATGTAAGATAAACGTTTACAGTTTCTTAAATGTTTTTAAAATTACTCTGTAAGTAATTGAATATATTTAGAAAAAAAAACAAATTATAAATTAACAATTTCCGTCCGGTCGCCACATTCTTATCAGTGTTGATCATTCCAAAAACAGGTAGTTTAGGTTGATTAGATTTAGACGACGATATCTGCTATATTATTTTTAACTTCAATCCATTTAAATCAAATCAATAGTTTAAAATATTCTAAGTACAATTTAACTAATTACCTATTCGTTTAGAAATAAAAATTTCGCAATATTTGCGACTCTTTTGCGATTATTTCGTTTGTGCACGAGACTCTTTCTGTAGATGTGGTATTTTCGAAATAGCACATCTACAGAAAGAGTAGATGTGTACGTATTTTCTAGACTTATACTTCTTCTTCTTCTATTAATTGTTGATCACTTTTTCATAATCTTGATTGCAAATAATTAATTAGTAATTATTTAGTTTTCAGATATATATAATTTAAAGTTTAAAAAAAAATTCAGCTTCACGCTGTATCCCGCACACAGCCTACTGCCTACCCTGGTAGGCAGAGGGAACTTAGTGTTAAGACACTCTTTTTCCCACTTTTTGCCGAATTCTGGAGGCACTGTGTGTTGAGTGCAGAACTCGACGCCTCGACACCAAAACGAAGAAATGGAAATATAAATTCAAGTAAATATTTCATCTCTTAAAGTTTAAGTGGTTTAAAAATAAGTTACAATTACTTATAGCTAAAATTTTATAAATTTTAAATATATACAATGAAACTCAGTTTTTACAGTGGTAAAATTTCCAATAATGAATAGGCTACGGTCACGTATTAATAATACGTGACGATGTAGAGACTGGGCAGCACCCGTCCAGCTTATTTCACGGCTCACTACCTAATGTAATTATACCATTTATGTGCTCAATGGTTTCGAACATTCGAAACTTTGTACTAATTTATGACCTGTTGATATGAAACTCGAAAATAATTATGATCTCGACAAAGTGATTGTTGTTGGCAAAGTAGACGGTAGAAGACGTAGAGACCGATCACTTTGCCGATGATGTCTGCGCCGTCATAGAAATTACTAGACTTCCCATTATTAATGCTTTGAGGCAAGCTCAGGACGGAGGGATGGATGCACTCATTAGCTTCCCCACCAGGGCCTACCAGAATACGGAAACTAAGTCTCTCATATATACCTAACTAAACCTAAACCTAAGCCAACAGTGCGGCAAAATAGTATTATATATATTATAGATTGTATTTTGAATTTTAAACATAAACGAATAGGTGAGCAAGGCAGTTCATTCTGCTTAACTAGAAAAAAGAAAGCTTTTTAAATTAAACAACATGACATTTGTAAGTAATTCGGTTTGTTGGCCTGTTCTGGGACTAATGTGAGAAAATACATTAACCTACAGTAGTTGAAGCTAATTTAATTATATTCTATTGTTCTAGGCTACACAATGGCGCGTTAAATGAACTAGCAAGGCATTTTCAGTTTACAACTATATTGCGTGAATTCTCCTTGTGACACCTGTTTGCACATTCCCCTTTAACTCGTCATATTATTTAAAAATATTATTGATTTTTTTTTCAGTTTCACGCTGAATCCCGCATGTAGCAGGGTAGGCGGAGGGAGTCTAGTATTAAGACCATTGCCCAATTTCCGCCGAAGTGAAGAAATAAAGATATTAAATATTTCGTTTCATCGAGTAGGAATCGAACCCACAACATATCGCGTTTACAGTCACTCGTTTGTGCTATATATGTCCAATTAAAATTAACAATGATTAAAGATATATATATACGAGTATATATATATATATATATATATATACAAAAATTACATCAAAGTAATTAATCTTATTACCAACTGTACAACCAACTCCATCCGGAGGAAATCATTAAGGTTTCTTTCAAGATGGTTTATTATAAAGTGAAATGCACATTTCTACCACATACCATCTTCCTGCGTTATAACATGAAAACTATTATCATTTATTATTACTTATAGTCGGCATCGCAATAGAAAATTATAAAATATTAAAATGTTTATTTCATCAGTAGGTAGGCTCTTTAGATGTTGACAGCTGTATCCTGTTAGAATAACAATGTCTTGTGTACTTGGAAGTAATACCTAACTAAAAAGGTGACAAATTTATATAATTTTAAATTTTACTCGTGCTTCGCTTCACCACATTCTATAATGTATGTAACATTATGCTCTACATACTATATCAGATGTCAGCCTCGAATTCTGCAAAATGAATACGGAAGCTTAAACGATTTTAATTATTATTTTATTATTAACAAAATATAAATGAAGAATATCGTCATATATCAAGTAAAGAATATAATACATTTTTATAAAAATTTAAAAGTCAGTCAAATAATATCAAAATAAATACTTTCTATATTAGAAAAACACAAATATTACAGGCGTTGTACTACGTTCCTTAAATAATATATTATGTCAGTATTTTAAAAGGTAAATCGTGTTATCATGTGGGTCCGGAAACGAAATGCAAACCTGTCATATGAAATATGTCTATTGCTTAGGTTAGTTTATTCTTGTTAGTCCCTCTTCCTGTTAAATGTTAAGGTTATTATTTTTTCATCTTCTTATAAACACAAATATGTTAAATATATAAAAAAACAGCTTCACGCTGTATCCCGCACCTAGCAGGATAGGCAGAGGAAACTTAGTGATAAATATGCACTTTCAATTTAATAGATATATTATTCATTTATGTCCTTAATTGTACATAATTTACAAATATAAAGTATATAGATAATCTCAAGAGTTAATCAAATATTTTACAAGTCAGATTCTTTATTGTATTTTTTTATGTCATACTGTATCCCGCACATGGCCGAGGAAGTAGTGGGAACTTGGGAAATATCAAGACACTCCGTTAATGGGTATTAAGACACTTCCGTTCTTTAATTTTCGCCGAATTCTTGAGGCATTTCGTATTGAGTGACGGAACTCAACGCCGCGCTTTGCTTCGTTACCAGAGCGAGGAAATGACAATAATAAACATTTTTTTTGGTCATTCGAATTCACGTTTGTATCTCTATGCCACGATGATCTTTTCTGTATTTTAATAGCTTATATATATTTTTTATATATATATACAATCAATCAAGATTTACATAAAATAATAAAGGAGTTAAAACTAATACTAAAATAAATACAAATACTTACAGCGTTTAAAATTTTTAATATTCTATGTATAATCGCGTGCAAAAAACGCCACAAAAAACAATTTTGCATGTTAACAACCCTTGTTGTTTATTATCCTTTTGTTGCATTTAGGAGCGACCGACTGAAGGCTTGGCCTGTAACGCTTTTATGATTTATGATACACTTCACATTATACTGTACTCGGAAGCTCTACATTACACTTCAAAAATATTATATTTTAAGTACTTATTTATGATTATTTTCGTTCGGAACGGAGTTTCTTAACAGAAGATTCCCTTTGCCTGTTCTGTGTGCGGGATACAGCGTGAAGCTGAAGTTATTTATTGCTGGATACACGAAAATATTAGTACTACGATAAAAACTCTAGATATTTTCTAATTGCAATATAGAAATTTGGATAAATTCGGAAAGAACGTTAGCTTTTGCACATAAAAAACAATAATTGTTAAAATTTAAAGCAAAATAAGCTAGAAATATCCTAATATAATAAATCCATTTTTTGTTCAACCCTGTACAAGATTATTAAATCTGTGATCCATAACTAATACCGTTACGACCAGGCATGTCCGTTAGCGCAGTAGTAATTACTATTCGACCTAAATGTCAACTAATTGATATCTCGACCTGCCGCTAGTAAACTCAGTTAACTCTTACGAAAACGACGTGCACGAGGGTGTTAATTACTAAAGGTCAAGGATTATACAATTATACTCTTAGTTTCACGCTGTATCCCACAGCAGAGTAGGCACAGGAACCTAGGAACCTAGAATTAGGACATCGTTCCTATTAGGTTCCTTCAATTTCCGCCGAATTCTTGAGGCATTAGGACTTAGATATTGAGTGATAAAATTCAACGCCGCGCTTTGTGTCTTCACCAGAGCGATCAAAAGGAAATTATAAATATTGCATTTCAAATATCTAGTCACGTTCTAGTAAAATATTCGCAAATATTATCAGGAATATCAATCAGGCGTCGGCGCATTCAAATAGCCCGCTTCTGATTTGGTAATATAATAGAACGGATTTCCCTTTGTGGTTGGTTTTGTTTACATATTAAAAATTTCAATATATATATATATATATATATATATATATATATATATATATATTGAAATTTTTCATCTCTTATTTTATTTCTCCATACATAATGAAAATAAAAACATATTAGATTCAGCCACATTTAATTGGTGATGGTAGCATTGTGGGGCTAAATGCAAAATTTATGAAAAACACTAAACACTAAACTAAATAAACAGTCCATATAATGTTAATAAAAAATATTTTTATAAATATCTAAAATAGAAAAAGATCATAAATCATTAACACGTCTCGTTCAATCCACGCAGCGCCATAATAAATTTATAATAATGAAAGTGATAGACTGAAATAATGAAACAGTGGTCGCGATGCATTGTTATTTTACTGCCGCTCCTATATATCGACCGGGAAGCTAACTTCCAGAACGTCGTAAAATGGCATCAAACTGTTTCCGTAAGCAGTAACCTCCTAATACGGGATAGAAATAATTTTATTGCTCACTTACCAGTAAATAATAAATATATATATATATATAATTATATATTTATATATATTAACTTTCTATTTCATATTATACGCTATAACTTGAATATTTTTGTGGCAGGCTTACTGGATCTGATTGAATATTGGTAAATTCAAATATAAATCAGGGAAACAAGTACGTATCTATGATATTGGAATAATATAAGAGTGTAGTGTTGTATTATGACAACGGAAATCAATAAAGTATATTTTTTTAAAGAATAACATATGGAGAAGATATTTTAGATATTATATTAAACATATATCATGTTTCAGTTAACCTAACAGGAAAATAAATTTCAAACAGTACTACCGTATAGCTTTTGAGGTTTTCTTTCGTGGTTATTGAATAAGCTCACTAAGTCTTTTCAACCACGAGAACTAAACAATTCAAAGGTGACTGCGGGACCACAACAAAAGCAACCACCGAACAACTCGCAATCAAAACTCTAAAGCGAAGCGCACACAATTAGACCACATTCACGCCCCGACGTTTGTATTCAAATTTCCAAGTGTATTGTTATCCGATGACGTTTATTTTTTTTTCTTTTAGTAATATATGTTTTGTTTGAAGGAATTCGTTTTGCTGTAATTTTTTTGTGACTTTTGTTATTAAATTGTTATGTTATTAATTATTTTTAGTTAAATTTAATAGAACAGTATTTTTTTTGTATTTTTTTTATTCTTTCTTTATAAAAGAAGTTTTATCTATTTAGTTCTTCTTTTATATATTTAGTTCAAGGTCTAGAAATTATATTGCAAATTATATGTAAATAAGTAAGAAATATAAATAAATAATATTATAAGCAAAGACTTTCGACTATAGCAGGTCCGGACTAAAAAAGAGTCGCTAATTATAGAAAATAATGGAAAATAATCTTGTCCTACAAGCAAATTTATTACAAATTGTCATAAAAATATATTAAGTTCTTAGTGATGCAGCTACACGTTTTCGAACGTCAGCCTAATGCACTCTGTCAAGTGTCAATAATAAATTGATGTGCTGTACGTGCCACAGATACTAACTAAGTCTACTGAGTAGGTCAACATCTAACAAACAATGTCGCAAGTTGCAATTATTGTTATTTTCTATGTTTAGATTTCTTAACTGTTCTGTAATATTGCATTGTATTTAAGTGTTATTTAATTTTCGCTATTAGATTCGCCCGATTGCACGCAATGGTTGCGAGTTTTCATTTAAGGTACATAAATCCAAAATATACTTAGTTACACCTTTCATCAGCGTTGCAAAGTTTTTTCCCGGTGAAAAGCAGAATTTATCTCTAGAATTGGTAATAAGTTATTGAAAAAAAATATATATAAAAGTATTCTCAAAGTACGTAGAATAATTTACAGAACGCGGGATCATGTCTGTCCCGCTCGGGACATTTATATTTCGGACTAAAAATCGGGACGTCCCGCCAAAATCGGGACATCTGGCAACGCTGACTTTCATGTACATCCCATTATTTTTATTACTATAAGTGTTTTATAAACTTTCCTGATAGGTAAGCAATAAATGTCACAACGCAATTTACATGATGGAAAATGAGTGTCAGCAAGTCAGCGAAACATAGATAATGGGAGCCACACCGCTTTCCTCGCGAAGAACTAGGCCAACAACGCTAAGTGAAATTAA
>JAATLQ010032596.1:18043-46112 GCA_013421005.1 Heliconius erato x Heliconius himera
TATATATATATATATATATATATATATATATATATATATATATATATATATATATATATATATATATATATATATATATATATATATATATATATATATATATATATATATATATATATATATATATATATATTTGTATTTTGAGTTGCTGTGCCGCCACAGACTTTTGTCATCAGTGCCTTTCTCATTAAAGTTTTGGTTTTTATAAAATCTGAAGAGAACATTTAACAGTCACTAGTCTTTGACAAAATATTTTTAAATAAAGTTATACAAAGCTAACGATAGTTGTTTACTGAATTCTTTCACTTTTGGCAATTTTATTAGCACTTCAAATGAAACTATGACTAGTTCATTCACCTCAAATTCTACTATTGGCAAACAAACAACTTGTGGCTAAGAGGCGTGAGTTATTTTATGCTAGTCAATTTGATTTTATCTGTAAACATAAATGTATGAGAAAATATTTTTTTACTTTTAGATTTAATTTATCGGAAACGAAACAAAATGATTAATACGGTTTTTTGTCCATAAATCATTATGACGATAGTCAGTCAATGATTCACGATTATTATTTATTATTATTAATAGCAAATCTTTAGGATTTACTAAATTATATAGAATCACTGATATGATATTGTAAAAATAATCAAGTAGGAGATTCTTCGTTTTCCGTTATTAGCTTAATTTTGATTTAATATCGACATTGTTGAGTACCAGAACCCAACTTTTCATCAAGTTAGAGAAATGTAAGTAATTTAATTATAAGTACATCCTCGGATGAAAGACAAAACCACAACGAATGCGTGTATAATCAAACGCTATCCCACTTCACCACGATGACCTAAAGATGGATATGTATGGATATTGTTTTTAGATCCGTCAATTAACCGTAATAAATAACCTCATCGATAAAGAGAGGCCGATCTAGAGATTGAATTTGTAATTACATATTTATAATAATAGAATAATCATAAGAGCACGTGTACTATTATTATATGTTCACCGTAGCAGAAAGTGGGTCGTAACATTCGGTGATCGCGTCAAATGGTAGTCAACATTTATACAAACATAATAAGTATGTGTATGCAGGGATAAGTTAAATCAGATTATTTTATGTTTTAAAAGGCGATTGAAGACTGTCGTGGCGCAGCGGCACTAAGTGTGACTGTCTATCGACTGGTTGTGGGTTCGATCCTCACTCGAGGAGATGAAATATTTACTTAAATTTAGTCGAGGTTAAGGGCGGCGTTGAGTCTGCCACTCAACACGCAATGCCTCCAGAATTCGGCAGAAAGTGGGGAACGGAGTGTCTTAACACTAAGTCCCCGGCTACCCGGCTGTGTGCTTGATACAGCGTGAAGCTGATAAAAAAACGATTATTTAACATTATATTAATAGTTGTTAACATAAATTTTAAGTTAGAATAGAATAAATTTAACAACAACTCTTTAAATAATAATTGAGAAATCGACCTTAATGTTCCAAGTACAATCAGTAAAGCTAAGAAATAAGACCCTACAAATAGCTTGTTCAAGTACTATAAACAAAGACCCACCATTTTTAGGTAGACTTGAACAAAAACAATATTTCAATAGTCTGAATTCTTCTATAGTCTCGTTAACTGCGCGGCGTAGGTACTATTATGGTTGAAATCATATACACAAAGGCACACCTCAAGGGCCGTTTTCTATATAAGAAATATATTATTTAGCTTTGGACTCATTCTTTCCAAATTTTTAGCAATATTTTTTCAAATATTCACTAAATAGTTTTTATATTTTATTTAATTTTGTTATAATGTTGCAATTGGGCTAATGAATTTTATTTATAACTGTTTATATCATACTAGAGGGCGCGCGCGGCTTCGCCCGCTTATTAGGAGTGAATTCTAAAAAAACCACGAAACACGTTTTCAATAAAATATTTTTAACAGTCTGAATTTAAATTTTTATAAAAATCGGTGGCAATTTAAAGATTTTTCCATATAAACCTTCAACCCCTTATTTGAACCCTTAGGGGGTGAATTCTTAAAAACCATGAAACACGTGTTCAATGAAATATTTTTAAGAGTCTGAATTTCAAATTTTTATAAAAATCGGTACAGATTAAATTTTTTTTTTATACAAACTTTCAACCCCTATTTCATCCCTTTAGGGTTAACATTTTTCAAATTCCCTTCTTAGTGGATGTCCAGAATATGAAAATAAACATCTGCCCAAATTTCACGTTTCTATCATCAGCGGTTACGGCTCTGCGTGCGTCTTACCTCAGTCAGTCAGCACAAGTCCTTTTATATATATAGATATTAGAAATTTCTATTACATGAAATCTTATTTTCATAATATTGACTATTAATTACCATATGATATTTGACAGCAAAGTAGATGCCGCTTACCTGCAACAAAAGAAGTAAATGATTAGAACGACGAAATTTAAAGAAGAAATAAAATGGAGAAAAAAAAATCAAATAAATAAATAAATCAGCTTCACGCTGTATCCCGCACACAGCAGGGTAGGCAGAGGGAACCTAGTGTTAAGACACTCCGTTCCCCACTTTCTGCCGAATTCGAATGGAGGCATTGTGTGTTGAGCGGCAGAACTCAACGCCGCGCTTAACCTCGACACCAGAGCGAAGAAATGGAAATATAAATTTAAGTAAATATTTCATCTCCTCGAGTGGGGATCGAACCCACAACCAGTCGGTTTTACAGTCACACTTCGTGCCGCTGCGCCACGACTGGCCTCGTAAATATCGGCTGTTTCGGGCCACGTGACTTATTGACCGGATACGGGAGGGTGAAAGCGAAGTAAATAAGTAATTAAATGTATTTCCATTCAGACAGTCCGAGTCAACAATTTATGTGACGTGACCACCCTGGAAAGCTATTGTGTTTCACTTCACGCCAGTCACTTGACGGACGTGGCAAGGGGGATCTAATGCAAGGAGATATTGTGTATTCTGATTTAGTACGCGCTTTGCCGATTTTCTCCTTGTTATTATAATTCTTTACACATCATTCAAGTTCACTTTACTCGAAGGAAATGGTCTAGGAATTAAATTTAGATATATAAAGATTAAATGCACAGATGAGGCCAGTCGTGGCGCAGCGGCACAAGGTGTGACTGTAAAACCTGTGGTTGTGGATTCGATCCCCACTCAAGGAGATGAAATATTTACTTACATTTATATTTCCATTTCTTCGCTCTGGTGTCGAGGTTAAGCGCGGCGTTGAGTTCTGCCACTTAACACTCAATGCCTCCAGAATTCGACAGAAAGTGGGGAACGGAGTGTCTTACATTCACTAGGTTCCCTATGCCTACCCTGCTGTGTGCGGAATATAGCGTGAAGCTGATTTTTTTTAAATGCACAGATAAGTAAGATAAATTTATCTAAAGCTAACTAATCTCTTATGATAAAATAAATTAATTGTTAACAACTTATTTATACATGAGATATCTATTAACTTAATTTAAATCTCTCTACCGGCTCACGTACTTTAATTAATGAATATCTTAAAGAGCAATGCATTAGTTCGATAGAGATATACATAATTGAGAGTCAGAAATATCTCGGCCCTTGTCCGTGGTAGTCGTAAATTAGATGAATTCGAGTCCCAGAACAACGAAATCATGTTAAACACGCGGCCACGAGATCAGAAATAACGTACAATACGCCGTTATATAAAGGGACCCGCGTGTAAACGAAGCATACCAAAATATTTCTTATTACGTTAGGTTTAACCACAAATTCCCGTATTTAACTATTGTTTCCTAAATATATAGTAATGCTATACAAAGACAGCCAGAAAAAACAATACAACACGTTCCTCCGAACAGGAATTCATCTCGTTATATACCCCATAAAAGGATTGTGATTTCTTTTTCTCTCATTGAGATGTGAAATTATTTTTTAATTGACCGCCAGTATTAAGGCATTTTTATAAATACTTTAATGGTGAATACTCGTTACTGATGCTGACCAGATTGAAAAAAAAATAAGAACACCGAGATCTCGAAGAAGAATAAATCACAGTAAAGATTTGTTGATTACAAAAAGATTTTTAAGTCTGTGCTTATATTAAATAAATTATTATTACAACATTCATCTTTTTAGTCACTTTGTATAATACAAACTTAATTCGAATAAAGAAATATGACATTTTACTTTCCAATCTCACATCTCAGGTATAAAACCGATTAATCATCGGGTGTATTCATGAATTATACGATAGGTTCCTTTGATTTGTAATTCAATCAACCGGTCATATAATTAGATTTAAAAGCGAGTCCACTACTAAATATAAAAGAACACTTATACTAGTAATATTCGCTTTACCAAGTATGTGTTTCCTGTCCGTTTGCCTCATACATATTATATATATGTATAGTTTTTTTCATTAAATTATATCGAATGTATTCTTTCATTTTTTGTAATAATAAACGCGGCGTTGAGTCCCGCCGCTCCACACGCAATGCCTCCAGAATTCGGCAGAAGGTGGGGTACGGAGAGTCTTAACACTAGGGTTCCCTCTGCCTATCCTCTTGTGTGCGGGATACAGCGTGAAGCTGATTTATTTTATTTTTTGTAATATAATACAATCAAATGAATTAGTGAAATTATTTGTCTAACAAAAATCTTTACAAGGTAAAAATATTGCCTTCCTATTTGCAAAAATACGGTGTGTATCAAAGTTATTTTAGTCATCAAATGAACATCTTTTGTCATCATCATCATTGTATGATACAATGGCACATTTTATATTTCATAACTAATATTGATATACTTATATTTTGTCTTAGAAATTATAGATTCTTACTTACAAAGGAAATATTCTTACCTAAATTTATTTATTAATTAATTTATGATTCCTTTCTTATCGAGCCCATAGATAACCTAATGACTTAATATCACTCAATTATCCTTTCCACATATGAAGATATGATGAAACGCCATGTTTTATAATTATACTTTATTTTAACCAATAATGATCTAATAATGTATATAAAATACATAAGAGTTTTTAACTTTAATGTGTTCGACTGTCTGAATGTGTGTGAATATATACTTATATTCAATTTTATTTAGAATAATCGATAAATATGGATAGAAATTTGATGATGATGATGTTTTATTATAAAAAAACATTTCATGATCTATTAGATAAGATCTATATTAGAGTTACCTTCAAAAAAATAAAGGATAGGCCGTCGAGGTGCAAGGTCGCAAGCGAGGGACTATAAACGCAATGTTTGTTGTTTCGATTTCCACTCGATGGATTAAAATATTTAATATTTTCTTTTTCTTGCTCTGGTAACGAGGCAGAGCGCGGCGTTGAGTTTGGCCAATCAGCACGCCATTGCTCTTTTCAAGAATTCGGCAGAAAGTGGTGAATCGAAGTGTCTTAATGGGGACGGACTGTTAGCAGAGTAAGCAGGAGGCTCCCAGAACGGGAACTTTATACCCTGCTAAGTGTGGGATACAGCGAGAAGTTGAAAGAAAAGAAAAAACGTAAAAACTATGTCAATATAAAAAAAACGATTTATTACTTTCACTTCCTTTTCCTATAACTCTGAGAAAGATATTTTAAAAGATAAGACAATAAAGAATTATTATTAACTAACAGTACCTATACACTGTATAAAATCTCAATTTAACATTCTTTCTCTCATCCTTATTTAGACGAGGTTTTCCCACATATGGATATGAGCAACTTAATTTAACCACCTGAAGGCGACAAGAACATCGTAATGACAGGCTCCAATGTATCATTTAAAAATTTATATTAACTATATATACTATCTACAAATTAATACTCTATAATATAATATGAATAACTTTCTTCGATATATCATTTTCTTAAAAGTATGCGGTACGAAAAGTGGGTTAATATCTGATTCCTTAAAAGGTGTGCAATTTAAAAGTTAAAAATATAAAAGAAAATGTATATTCATTATCTCGGGTCACTTCAACACGAGCTAAGTGAAGCGCAAGGGCGCAGAAACGACCTATACTTTCTCGTACGCTTCTAAAATTTTTTTAAAACCCTAATTTAGGTTTGGATAAACAAAATTTTATGTATATAATAGTAAGCTTATTAATTATATTAAATTTCTTTTGTATAGCTCTTGTACTTAAAATTTTATTAATATTTAAAATGCCTCGATTTTGTCACTGATTAACTGATGATCATCAAAATTTATAAAATACCTAAAGTACTGGATAACTGAAATTTGCATACAAACAAAAAAACATTGAATTTTAACATTTTTCCCCATACCCTAGAAATAGGAGATGGTAATTTATATGAGACTCCCGGCTATTTTGATTCTGGAGATCTGAGGGTGTGTAGAGGGCGTTAAAAACTTGACTAAAGATCTACTAAGATCTACTAAGATCTGTATACTAGTATAATATTTTCTTAGTTCTTTGTACACAATTCATGAAATAGCGAAGTCTAAATAATAGCTTTCAAAAGCTTTCAACGAGGTTCTTAAAAGATTTATTACGAATAATAACAGAGCTGGTACAATATAACTTCGAGTTCATCAATGCGTGGGCCGGTGTTGCAAAATTATACTGTATATTGTCAGTTTCGGTGTTAGTAACTTGATTCATAAAATATAAATTAAGGTTATTAATTTAAATGTTTATGTTTTTTATCTATTACAATAATATAATTCTTCGTGCGTATAAAAAGATTTTAGTTACTTTTGCTTTCTATAAATTAAGCGAAAAATGCAGACCAAAATGACTTCCTACAAAACACGAGAGACTGTATTGTAAAAAATATAATTTATATATACATACATAAATTGATTATTTTAGTGTAATCAACTTATACTGTTGCTACTCACTGTAAGACAGTCGATCATTATCAGGAATTTAAGCATGAATATAATTATCGTATACTTAAATCTATTTTGATGTTATCGGGCCTATTAACAGAGAAATGGGTCCGATAGAAACTCGGACAAGTTTAATGACGACATTACATATAGTAGGCATAGTGACAAAAAACAAGTGAAACCGGGTCTTCACCCACGCAAATTCCATCTGACACAAGAGTCGCCGCTGCCAACGTGCAGTGTTGCTACACCTGCACTATACGAGTGCACTGCAGTTTTGATGCAAATCTTTAATAGTTATATACTAATATCTTAGATAAATAAACATTTGTATGTATTTTTTTTATTATTTTATGGATAGTAAATAGTAACTCTTTAAAATGTTAGCAACATTTTTTATTCAGTTATTATTATGAATGTAACTAAATACAGTTGTACTATTTATATATTGATCTGTAATTGTGTTAATATAGTTGAACTAAGTTCAACAAGGATTTTGAGCTTTGTGAATGTTTCATTTTTAAAATACATATGAAATTCGCTTAAAATTATTAATAAATTGACCTTACGTCCAATACTGCATTATTAGATCAATATAAATTAAAAATTAATAAAAATGTAGTGTGGTTAATAAATTAAATAAAATCTAGTGAAACATCACTCCTTCAATTTTACAGCCATTTTGATTTTTATATTGCGGGAGGTGGGAGAGAATAGCTATGTAAGTGTGAAATATACAAATGTGTATCTTTTTTAAAAATATGAATATTAAAACTACAAAACAAATAATTTCCCTAAAAAGATTAAAAAACTCTGTTAACTCCTCATGAATCTGAACTATATATAAATTCTAAACCTTAACGTTACGTACCTACTTACTTGTAGAATTCAAATGTTTCTCTTGAAATATATTTCAATGAAACAAATATTTCTAGTTATTAGCAAGTATAATAGTAGAGTGCTCCTGTCGTGAGGTCGATATTTAAATACAGTTTACGCCATCTTGACGCGCAAGTTAATTGAAATGTATTATGCAAAAGCATCGCAAATAATACAATATTATTCTGCTCGTGAGGGCAATGCACTGCTGATTCATACACGAATTTCAAGATTAGGACGAGTACCCGAGCTGGTACCTAAATATAGACCGGAAGGTTCGACTTAACATTTAGAGTTTGTGCTTGATATTAAGAATTAGACGATATTGGCCTTGTTATTTATATTTCTATTTAAGAAAAACCAGTTTTGATTATTTTATAGATTAACATTTTTTACAGATTATACAACAATGATTTGTATATTTATAATAGATATCAAGTTTTATATTCTTTTTAAAATATTATCCCCTAAAAGCACATTTTGCTCCATAATTTGTCCCATGGTTTCAATGGAGTAAATTTGGAAGATGACTCACTGTGATTCACTATTCCATGGAGACTGCAATCCATAAATGAGCTCATCTTGACGCTCGATATTTTAGCTGTCTGTTATTTCCTTGTTGTTGCAAAGACTGTTGACGTAGTCAAATCATAAAATTCTATTTCAAAAACAAATAGGAAACAATTGTTCTTTTTTCCTTCTCTTGGATGTAGACCTCCCTTATGGACCTCAGCCATCCTAGTCTTGAACACCTCGTATGCGTCCACTGCCAGCCTTCTCAAATTATCTGTTCATCAAAGTCCAGAACGTCCTACGCTACTCTACTTGGTTACATGGCCAGCCCCGTTTTACTATAATTCTTAGTGATTTTAGTTCTCTTTCGAATGACTTCATTACTCGAAAACACGCTATATTTATTCTGTGACATCATTAACTTGATAATTTATAATTTTGCCCAGTAATATAAATAAATGAACTACTTTAAATTGAAAAAATACTATTGTTAGTTAGTCCACTTATCCAAGAAGGTTATAGGTTACATAAATTGCTTGTTCACAATATTATAATATTTAATACAAAAAAGACAATGAGAACATAAATATAATTACATAATTACAGTCGTCATCTGTATTTTTACAAAAAAATACATCTATTATCTCTTGCTATGCCTTCTTAACGACCAATCAATAAAATAATCTCAATATAGAAAAATAAAATTAATCAGCTTCACGCTGTATCCCGCACACAGCAGGTTAGGTAGAGGGAACCTAGTGTTAAGACACTCCGTTCCCGATTTTTTGCCGAATTCTGGAGGCATTTCGTGTTGAGTGGCAGAACTCAACGCCGCGCCTTGCGTCGACACCAGAGCGAAGAAATGGAAATATTTAATTTCCTCGAGTGGGGTTCGAACCCTCAACCAGTCGATTTACAGTCACACTTTGTTCCCCTGCGCCACGACTGGCCTTAATAATTCATTTAGTTCCCATAATACTATTCGATAAGGTATTGTAATAATGGCATACTATTGACCTTAAGTTTGCCTTAAAAGGCTTTCGATACGATATGTCTAAGTCGGGCAATCTGAAACAAACATAACTATCAAAGCAAATGTTACGGTAAAACCGGTTGACGTTACGTTATTAAATCCGTAACGTGCGGTCAATTATAGATGTGCGCTCTCAATACTCGCTAAGAAAAACGGGGAACCATTAGAAGAACAGTTACGTAAAACGCAATACATTTTGACAAATGTACTTGGGTTTCTGAATATTTCACGACTAAAGTTACCAAAAATATCTTTATCTTGTGAATTTCCAATACCTATTCATTTCCTCCAGTGAGAATCGAACCCAAAACCAGATTACAGTCAGACGCATGTGACCCCGACGCCGCGGCTGGTCTCAATAATAAAAAAGAAGATAATATAAAAAATATAACATCATTTATTATCAAAGAAGTAAATACCATATACGTCGCGTGTGGATCATTTTCTTAGACACATGTCTAATGCGTAATAGAGTCGATCGCGTCAATTTTGTAAGATTCTTTTATTTAATTGTTTTATTATAATTATCTTTTAGGTTATCAAATTTTAACCCCAGTTGTCAAATGCCAAATATTTAAAGTCACAAATCATTATTATATACTCTATTAGAGACTCACGGCTTCGCTCGCTTAAATTTATTTTTATATTATAGCTAAAGGATATTTTTTTCTAATAGAATATATGTACATATGTACGAATTTTCATAATAATCGGTTACAGCTACATTCACATTTATAATATTAGTATGATTTAATTTGGCAACATGTATAAATTATTTTCTTTTCTTCTACACAGGTGAACTGATGAAACGCGACATTGAGTTCCGCCACCTATCGTACGATATCTCTAAGGGTGTCAAGTTTCTTAACACTAGGTTCCTTCTGCCTGCTCGGCTTAAAAATTTGAGAAGGAAAGCGAAAATTCATGATTTAAATATTCAGTGTATGAATCATTATTATTTTTTGTATATATATTTATATTATATATATACTTATATATAAAAATAAAAAATGAATCAGCTTCACGCTGTATCCCACACTCAGCAGGGTAGGCAGAAGGAATCTAGTATTAAAACTCTTCATTTCCCACTCTCCGGCGATTTTTTCGGGGCATTCCGCGTTGAGTTACGGAACTCAACGCCGAGCTTTTGCCTTGGAGCGTAGAAATAAAAATATTAATAAACAATAATCCATCCCTTCTAGTGGATATCGAACCCACAACCGTCGCGTTACAGTCAAACTCTTGTGCCCCTGCGCCACTGCGGCCTCTTATTTATATATATATATAAAATAATTAGATATAATTACAAAAACACCGTCTGTCACAAGGGCAATTAAGTAATTTTTTTTAATACAACATCTTCAAGATCGACTTCATCGAGACCGTTAGCGCCACTAACAGTACATGTGATCGAGTCACAATGCCACCGGGTGACCGCTCCATACCACTACTTGTTTCCATTTACAGAGCGTGCCCTAAACAAGTATTATGTCTATGATTGATTTAATAAATATATCTACGTCATTTACTCTCTAGGTTAAGATATTAGTGGAAAAAGTATAAATACAGCATAAAAGTAGTTAAATTCTTTATTTTTTTCAACTTGGGATACACCCGCATATAGCACGGTGGGTAGGCAGAGGTAGCGTAGTAATAAGACACTCCGCTCTACTTTCAGCCGAATACAGAGCAAAGAAAATGAAAATATTAAATATTATTTACTCGAGTGGGAATCGAACCCACAACTTGTCGCACGCTTGCCCTTGCCCTTGTACCACGCCTCGCCTCAAAAGTAAGTAAATTCATATTTTCTCTAAATCAAATAATTTTACGCTATGCCTTTTAGCACAATTGATTCATGGTTACTGTATTAGTTAGTAGGTTCTCTTTAGCGTGGGTGTAACTTCAAATTCCGTTAAATTTGTGCTATCTCTATGTATTTTCTATGGTGTGATTAAAATAAATCCGAAAGCCGTAATAAATCACGCAAAACAGCAAATGTCTTTGATGAATGAGTAGAAAACGAATTAACTTTACTCTTATATAATCTAAGTTTACATTTGCTGTAAAATGCAAGAGGTGTGCATGCGAGCAACGTTTAACGTAAAAAATTTGTTTTTTTTTGCTTCTCACTGTATCTTGCGTATCAGGGTATACACTTAATATTAAGACACTCCGTTCCAAACTCTCCACCTAATTTAGGAGATCATAATTTTGCATATTAAGTGATGGAACTCAAACTCAATGTCAAAAAGTATTTGCTCAACGCGAGTAAATGAAAATAATTAATTCCACCGAGTGGGGATCGAACGCACAACCATCGCGTTACAATTACACCTTTGTGCCTCAATTGTGTATTTTTAATTTCCCAGATATTGGATACTTGAGAAAACCGCATATAAATAACTAGAGTATGTATGAAATGCATCTCGAGGCAAAGGTAGAGTTTCGTAACGGTTTTATCCCTGCCAACTGTAAATGAAATGCGATCGTCAACCCACTTATCAGTTGACGATTGCGGAATTTCTATAATATTTCAAGTAACATTTAAAAAATTAATTCGAATATATTCAATATCTCAAAAATCCATACCTATATTATAAATTCGAAAGTAACTCTGTCTGTCTGTCTGTCTGTCTGTCTGTCTGTCTGTCTGTCTGTCTTTTACGCAATCAGGGCCAAACCGCTAATTCAATTGTGATAAAATACTCATAAAGAGATACTTGAAGGTCTTCGGATGAACATAGGTTACTTTTTTTTCTCATATTTGTAATATTGTCGATATATACTAATATATTAAAATACTTTTTAGTTTGACAGGCAATTTATTCCGCCATGTTAATAACAACCGACCGTTGCTAAGCAACGGTTTACAAAGTTTGTTTGTTATAAGAAAACGTCATCCAAAATGAGCTTAATGCATACATGGCGTGCGCTGACTCAACCTTATGAGATACATAAAAACAATGTTTTACAAAAATATTGTTCTTTAATGTTTAAAAAAGTCTGCGATACATATACCCGGAAAAAGATTTTTCCCGGGTAAATCAGTAAAATCGATCACTGAAAGTCCAATAAAAATCAGTTCAGTTACTCTGGACATTAGCTCGGGGAAATAGAAAGACAGACAGAGACAAAAAATATTATATTTTTTTTATTGTATTTGAATATTATGTAAATAACCACATGCACTTGCTAAAACATAGTACAACACATTTAATTTTAATTCTTTTAAATATTTATTTTACTTTGATGATATTAATAATGTAGCTGGTTTTGTTTAGTTTTTTTTATTAATATTTTAATATGATTACTTATACTTATATTTTTTTTCATTTAAATTAGTTACATATTTTCAAAAACAATTTCATAAATATATCTAATAAGCATTCGTATAGTTCAAGCGGGCGAAGCCGCGTCCGGGTCCGCTAGTATTCATATAAATAATACGCAGGCTATTTTTAAATTTGAACCATTTTACTGTTATTTATAGTTTTTTTAGGTTTACGCTGTATCCCGCACAAAGCAGTATAGACAGAGGGGACCTGCATACCTAGTGTTAAGACACTGCAATCTAATTAAGACACTTTCGAGGCATTGCGTGTTGAATGGCAAAGCTCAACGCCGCGCTTTACCTTGGTACCAGAGTGAAAAAATTAAAACATTAAATATTTTTATCCCCAAACTGGGAATCGAACTCACAACCATCGAGTGTACGTTTAAGTCTCACGCTTGTGCCCCTGAACCACGACAGCCTCAAAGACCTACTTTACTTAAATTCTGGTAATAGTAACACGAATTACTGATTTATTATTTACTCTATATATTTAATTTTAAAATTGACTTATATGTATGTCTGTCTAGTGTTTCCGTATAAAAGTTAGAATAATATAAATAATTGACAAAAATGCACATTTCCTTCGATTTAATAAGCTTAGGTCCATTTACTATATATGATATATGTATCTTTATTTTTTTAGCTTCACGCTGTATTCTGCACATAGCACAGACACTCCGCTCCCATTAAAGCGCTTCCGTTCCCTACTTTCCGCTGAATTCTGATTTGTCATTTCCTCGAGTGAGAATCGTACCCAGAACCTGTTGCGTTTACAGTTTACGCCACTGCGCCACGACTAACCTTTATATTATATACATTTATTTCAAACCAAATTACTAGAAACATAAACTAGTCCGTAATACCAATTATTTCAACGGACAGACAGAACAGGCACTAGAAGCTGACACCGTAGCCGCTATTTTATATACCTACGACAATTTGCTCTTAGAATAAAAGCTTATCTCTAGCTAGGAATAACTAAGCAAATATATGAATCATTTAATTCCGCTGACTTACTGACTAATACTATGAGATGAGATTTCCATAAAACAATATGACCGACATACGTTGGTCATTTAAATTAATCTTTTGATATTACATTAAAGTAGTTACGCATAATTTTATGTTTAGTTTTTATTTAATTTTTTTGTACTTATTTTTGTAATATTTATTGATGTATTTAATTTTTAGCTAGTCGCGGCGCAGCGGCGCGAAGTGTGACTTTAAAACCGACTGGTTGTGGTTTCGATCCCCACTCGAGGAGATGAAATATTATAATATTATTTCCATTTTCTTCGCTCTGGTGTCGAGGTTAAGCGCGGCGTTGAGTTCTGCCACTCAACACGCAATGCCTCCAGAAATCGGCAGAAAGTGAGGAACGGAGTGTCTTAACACTAGGTTCCCTCTGCCTACCCTGCTGTGTGCGGGTACAGCATGAAGCTATTTTTTTTTTATTTTTTAAGGTATTCCAAAAACTAATAAAAATAAAGATAACAAATTAAAATACCTATAACTGGACATAAGTTAACTTAACGGATCTTTAACTGTAAAAAAGCAATGTGTGGTATTGCTGCCACCACAAATACGTAAATTGGAGTTATTTTATTCGTCAAGTCATTTAGATGGAGAAAATCGACTATAATACTGATATTTATATGTAAAAATATATATTTAAACATTTTTTATATAAACAAAAATATTATTTAATATTATGGTAATGGTCTGTATGAAATAATAATAAAAATAAAGGAATTTTACTGTCACTTATTGCCTTAAAATAAATAATAACCTGATTTACCATATTCAAAAGCAGGAAAGAGACAATCTCATTTTGCGGTCTTGAAATATTAGATATTTCATTTATAATATTTTTGTAGAAACAAAATATTTCATAAGTAGTGTTATTATATTTAGTGTCCCGTAGTGGCGCCGGAGCACAAAGTGTGACTGTAAATCGACTGGTTGTGGGTTCGATCCCCACTCGAGGAGATTAAATATTTATTTGAAATTTATATTGCCATTTCTTCGCTCGCGCGGCGTTGAGTTTCGCCACTTAGACTATAACTAGTTTATTGATTAACATTTGTACAAACCATGAGGCCGTTGTGGCAGAAAGAGACAGTATCAGACATTTGATCTCAATTTCGTGCAGAAAATCGAGAACAGAATGTCTTGATGAGAAGAATAAAATATAAAAAAAAAATCAGCTTCACGCTGTATCCCGCAAACAGCAGGGTACGCAGAGGGAACCTAGTGTTAAGACACTCCGTTCCTCACTTTCCGCCGAGTTCTGGATGCATTGCGTGTTGAGTGGCGTAACTCAATGCCGCCCTTTACCTCAACACCAGAGCGAAGAAATGAAAATATAAATGTAAAAAAAATAAGACATTTATAATTTACTTTACATTACTCCTAATAATATAAGTTTTATACAACATCGTGTTGCTTATGAGAACCAATCATCACTTCTTGCAATAACAAATGGATATATTAAAACATATTTCTTTTATTTGTATAACATTTATATAATTAACCTATTATTATAATAAGTTAATGGTGTGACAATGAGTAAGTGAAGTGATTTGCACTGTCATGTACTTGCTTACTTTTAGACAATTGATATCGTTCTAAATTAATTTTTCTATCAGTAACAAATACTTTCTGAATGTACTAGATTCTGAACATTGAACATTAGAGGCATATTGTAACGTTTCAGTCCTCTTCTTACTTATGATTTTATGGCATGTATAAAATATTGTAAATCGAAAATACATAACTCGATCTTTGATACCATTGCTTATCATTTAATTTAAATTAAAATCAGCTTTACGCTGCATTCCGCATACAGTAGGTTAGATAGACGGAAGCTAGAGTTAAGACACTCCGTTTCCCACTTTCCTTCGAAGCTTGGGAGACATTGCGTGTTGAATGGCGGAACTCAACGCCGGGCTTTTGCTTTGGTGCTAGAGCGAGCGGAGATCGAACCCATAACCGTCACGTTACAGTCAAACCCATGTGCCCTTGCGCCACGACGGCCTCATTTAATTTAATTAAAATATTTTATGTACATACTAAGTTAGTATACCTTTAAGAAGATCTATTATATTATAATTAATAAATTCCGTGTTTTTCACGTGATCATTAAAGCAATTTGAACATATTTAAATTCTCGCAACGTTAACGAAGGTACAATATGTATGTATGTATGCTCAACGAACATTACAACCATCGACGGAATACTCTTGATAATTGAACGCGTCGATAGTGATTATGAATGACTGTCAGGTTAGATTTATTTTAATTTAAATGAATTATTTATATTCAGATCAGATTTGATTATGAAATGACATTTGTGTTTTTTTTTATTAGATATCGAGTAGATAATACGTAGATTCCTTTCTCATATTCTTATGTTTTTAAATAGCTAGCTATATACACTTATGTTTATAAAAAAATAATGTACAATTTAAAATTAAATACTACTAAGTTATTTTTGTAAGAAAATAACTTAGAATATAAATTTTTAAACTAGAAGAAGTTCACAAGAAAAATATTATATTTTTCTTATGAACGATATCAATTTTAAAATTATTTGCTAATCTTGGGAAAAACCACAAAAATAAACAAATATACATAATTAACGTTCGCACTTAAATTTTGATAAGGAAAACAACAGTTCTCCTACAGAGAGATAAAGGGGTAAATGTAAATCACAAGATAATACTCGACTCCACTAATAATAATATTGACGGACCCACATAGGAGCTTACCTGCGCCCTATTGTACCATAAAACTTGTTAGCTCGGACACGGTTCTGAGAACGAAACATCAAAAGATGATCACGTAAACTGTCCTTAGAAGAATTCTTCTCTTCAAAAGGCTTTTAATATATTTCGCTCACATCTTCGATAATATTCAATAACTTTCTATTAAATGTGTAATAACAAAAACAGTATTGTAATAATAACAATTATTGTTAACGCTGTCAAATATTTCACGTTCAGTACAAATAGCTAGCTTTTAAAAAAAAGAATTTAGTTTTGTAGGAGATAAAGATAAATTATGGGATAAACTAGTTCATCTAATATATGAATATGTACCTTCTATTTGCACATAATATTATTATATTACAAATATGGTTGTCATATATCAACAATAAATTTTGTAACTGTTTAACCAGCATATATAACATCCCACAGTCAGCATATTTAGAAGCCGTCTTTTTACCATAACAAGGGAGGCAGTACAATGGGCACGCCTGAGGAATTCCTAACTAGGTGTAAACTGTAGCTTCCTTCAATAGATTTTGTACGTTGCATAAATTTACTAAACATACATAAAATGTATTATAAATGAATAGTTTTATTTTTGTATTTCGATCAAGCATTTCGTGAACTAGTGGGATTGTAACTTAATTTGACCATGTCATGAAATCATCATGAAAAGCTGTTTTTAGGTAAATAATCTAAGTAATCAAAAATAAAAAAAATCTAATACATTTAGTTGATCATATCGACTAACAAAATGTTATCCTTGATCTGATGAACTCATATCATGATCTGGATAATTGAGCATTTCAAGAATGGTATTATGAAATAAGCATTTTGTATTTCATTAGTTCTTTTTGGCATAAATCAATATAATCCAATGGGTACTAATCTAGTGTTAAGAAACGCCGTCCTCCAGTTTCCCGCGTTTCATCTCAAGCAAGAAGTTGAAAACATAACATAATTTATTTTGCATATCTTTCTATCAAAATAAAGCATTCATTGCTTAATTGAAAAAATAAAAACAAACACGTTTATTATTATAAAACAAAATTTTAATAGCGTGTTATATTTTAATGTAATATAAAATAATAAATAATATTATGTATTTTAACTATTTTATTCAAAAGAAACACAATAAAACAAATCCAAAATGAACATTCAGCGAAAGTGGTCAAGTTCGACATTTGACTCGATTCATACCATATAAGAGGGTAAGCTGCGCAGACGTTCAATTAGACGGAATGTGCCCCCGCAGCTCGCACTATATACAGTGTGATAACAGTTACATATATTAAAGATTATATTATATATTTCTTAGCTAGAATTGTTCTAGCACGTGGTAGCACAGAAATTTAAATAATCTTATCAGCAACTTTAATGAAAATTTATTCTTAATTGGCCATAACAAAGTTTTAGTACTTAATTAAATTTGTAAAATAATATCATAAAATTATAGTGCTCAAGTAATTTAAAAAACTAAAAAATATCTGTATTCAAACCGCACGGCTCAGTTAATTAATATCGTCGACGAGGAAATATTACATTGTTAACTTAAAATTTATCGGTTTATCGCATCCTTTGGACTTACAAAATTTAAATAAATAATTTTGTCCTGTGTTGACTAATAATTGTTAAACATTTGAAAAGATGAACGTAACAACCTGTGCACAAGCAACTATATAAGGCAGCTCTACAATGGCCTGAGAACTGAGCTCATTTGAGGAGAAAATATCGTGGCGCGTTAAGGCGCTTTTAAATGCGTCTTGCAATTTTTCAAATCTATAGCTTATGCTTAAAACATGTGAATTTCCTTTGTAGAGGTCATTATCATCAGTTATCTCAAGACACGCCGACATCATTACGATCTTAACTTACTGGATGAATGCCAACATAACAACTTTTTTCTTATCAGGTGGTCAATCTTTGTTTCGCTTACATGTAAAAATATTTATGTTTTATATAAAACATATATGTATAAATAATTATTGTTGTTAATTATCTGACATTCAACTATTACTAATTTATGATTAAGAACTACTTATTGATTTACTCTCGACTTGAATTCACGTTAAACAAATCTCTTGTATTGTAAATAGCGTTTCATTACCTTTAACTACATTTATAAGTTTGTTAATGATAATAATAATTAATTACATTCTTAATACAATCAAATCATTTCTTACTCTATATTTTTCCATATCTTTTAACACCGTTTAGGAGTTACAAGGACCGCATGTTTTATAATATAGCAAGTATAAGTAAGTGTGCTCTCCTTGAACTAAGCAAACAGAGGGCAGCAGCGTCGCCAAATATGATATCAACAGGATTATCACTATTTATCTGAGTGGATAGATAACGAGCAAATCAACACGGGCGCCATGTCTCGTGGCTTTATCACGATATACGAGTACCAGGACTTGGCGTGCCTGATTCTAATTTATATTTTATTGAAGCTAAAATACATTTTATCTTATACTTAATGATATGCCAAATATAAGTTCTAATACAATTGCGAAAATTGTGAAAAATACAATGTTATTCATCCATTTAAACTTTTAATCGTGTTATAATTAACTACGCCAGCATACAGTTTTGTCAGTATGGGCAAACCAAGATGACCTTGCCGCCAACGAAGGCTGCGCTTCGTACAAGGCTGCCTCTAAACGAAATAAAATAAAACGACAGCGCAAAGACCTGTTACAAAAAATAAACTAATAAATCGAACGATGTTCCAGGCGAGTGCGATGGACCGAAAATTTTTCTTTTATTTTGGCTTGTGATTTTTAACAAAAAGTGAATTCTTTATAGCCTAGCTCTTTTTTATTATATTTTTGGTTCAGTCATTTTATTTTCTTATAAGTACTTTTAAAATTTGACTAAAATAAACAAAATGTTACTTTTAAATTGTACAATATAAACAAATTATAAATGTAAAAATAGCTTAAATAATATGATAAATATAAAAATAACTGCGTGTTTCTTTAACGTCATCGATTTTAATGAAACATAACTAGAAGAAACACTAAAAACACAGCAGTAAGAAACATAGAGCGTTTTAAATGCCAATAACTTTTTTTCGTCTCGCATTTTGGTCTCATAAAAATAATGCCCCTTTAAAATATTATAAACACTAACACACAAAACCAAATAAATAGCTAATATGTATTTAAAAAATCAGCTTCACGCTGTATCCTACACACAACATGGTAGGCAGATGGAACCTAGTGTTAAGACGCTCCGTTCTCCATATATAATTATGTATGTAAATTATGGATTTCAAAACTATATACATATATTATATAACAAACGATTTTCGCGTCCATCATAGCTGTTATTCGTCAGATATCAAGTTGTCGGGAGATTATTGCATATGTAGAGCATGGACGATGGGCAGATGGTGCGAATTGGGTTACACTGATATGATAATACTATTGACCGTATGGTATCCCATGGATAACGCTATTTGGAATATGTTATAATATTTTTAAATATTTCGTTTATTATTATTGTCAAATACATATAAATCTATTTTAGATTTAAACCTATACTTACCTATATTTTGACTAAATAACGGGTGACAGAGGAAGGAAACAAAAGAAACGACCTTAAATAATTTAGTATTAAAATAAGATTTATGATTATGATATTAAAGCGGTGTTACCCGCTGTGTGACTGTAACGCGAAGGTTGTGGATTCGATCCCCACTTGATCTTCGAAAATTCGGCGGAAAGTGGGGAACGGATTATCTTAACACTAGTTTCCCTCTGCATATCCTGCTGTATGCGGGATACAGGGAAACTGATCTATTACGAAATTACCAGAGAAATTGATTTGATGACAGTAGATGTGAAGACTTTATTACATGTTGTTATACTGGTGAAATCTACCACAAGGGGTCCGTAGAAACAATTAGTAAAAATGATTACTACCCCTATAATTCTGAATACCCCGGCTGTTACTGCGACACGCGACCGACTCATTTCAGTGACCATCAAAACAATGATCTATACATCGGTTCTTATTTACGCTTTGTCTATTTAAATTAAAATAATATATAAGAAATAAGAAATAAATATGTCGTTGATGAACTTAATTGTTAAAATTATTTTACTATTACCATGTTTCATATATAAAATTTAAACAAAATAGGTTTATTATATTACTTTTTATATTTATGTAGCCCATGACGTATGGGCATAGGAATATGCCAGAATAGTCCTGTGCCCACCACAGAAATGTGACTAACAATTAGTTTGATTTAAATCTTAAAAAAAACTTTACACGAATATATCTGTTCGTATATATAACCCAAAAAATGCCCCTGGCCTCATAAAATATATCTAGATATATTTTACGCCCCTTAGCCACATTCATATGTACGTTCAGGTACGTATGACGATTTGTTTAAATGTATTTTTCTGTGTGAAAAATCTTTTATAATAACAATCAAAAATAAACCGTTCATAACTCCGATCTACTTCAAATATATTTATTTTTCATATATTAAATAAATATATTTCTTTAAATATATTAATGTACTCTATACAATAATATATTGGCAATTTTATAAAATCATTTCCAAAGAAATACGGAAATATATCATTTTCAATAAATCGTTTCTGCTAGTGTATAGAATAGGTTTAATTTCTAAGGAGATCCATACAGTTCAGTGAGTGTCCCGCTGGGCATGATGTGTGAACATTTAATTGGTGAGCTATCGTCTGTTGGGGGACAACCCTAGTACAGTAGAGCATTTGTCTAAATATATTTTTATATTATATGAAAATCTTTAAACTTGATGGATTTTTACCTAAATATTAGATATTAGGAAAGCTATAAATAAGTTTTAATTTGATATAAAAGATAAAGAGACATTTTTTCAAATGGCTAATTTAAATAATATTTCGGTTTCTTTTTACACGCTGTTCACTGTAGGTGTTTTTTTTTCGTTATAAAGTATAGATGTAATCTGTATATATAACGGAACCTAAACAAATAGAGAATAAACGTTACGTAAGTTCCACATTTTACGCTGCTCTGTCAAATTGTGAGAAATGTCTTTATTTGTGTAGAAACTCCCACATGCATCTAGTGAGCATGTGTTACACATAAACTGAATATGTCATATACACACAATATATGTTTTTCAAGAATTTGTCGAAAATATTAAATTTTTAGCTTTCAAAAAAGAAAGTTTCGAAGCCGTCGTGGGCAGGGGCATAAGCATGTAACTGTAAAGTGACAGGTTGTGGGTTTGATTCCCATTCGAGGAAATTAAATATGTAACATTTTCATTTTCTCGCTCTGGTAACGAGGCAAAGCGCGTTGTTGGGATCCGCCACTCAACACGTAATGCCTCCAGAATTCGGAAAATGGAAAACGGAGTGCCTTAACACTAGGTTATTTCTCTCTACCGTGCTGTGTGATGTGGGGATACAGGTAATGCAATATAAAATATACATCTTAATAAACAATCATTCTGTGTTACCAAAACGAATTTGGTTAGGTTTAAAGTTATATGTAACCCCTTTGTAGATAGATGTGTGCATTTAGTTGAAAACCTGCATATTATAGGTTATATAGTAAATATGCTGCACAATGCACATAATGTATAATATATGGACCCAGACAGGGCGAACTGTTGGACACCTTCCAATGATATACAATTTATCTCATGATATCTTTTCAGTCTGCTTCTAAGAATGAGTCACTTTTAAAATCTGTATTGAAAATTAAATTTTTAGCATTTACTATAAATTAAGTTTTTGAACTTACAAATATGTATATATTACTGAAAATAAAACATCAGGATTTTTTTTGATTTTTTTTGTAATTTTAAAAATGTAACTGCAAAAGATAACTGATAAATATGTATACGTTAAAAAAAATCTAAAAACACATCATATACGTTTCGAGTCGATACTACTTACGCAGATTGTCTACTTATAAATCTTTATGAGGAAAACTCAGCGTCTTGGCGCCAAAAAATATTTTATATTCACATGTGCGTTACTTTTTTAGGGAAAAATGTATTCCATTTTTTTTAAGTATATTAAAACCAATTTTTAATTGTATACTTGTACAAAATGATATAATCATAATATTTTTCATTAATAAATTAGTCAATAATCAGTCAATATTCAATTAGTCAATAGTCAATAATCAGAATTCGGCAGAAAGTGGAGAACGGAGTGTCTTAACACTAGGTTCCTTCTGCCTACCCTGCTATGTGCGGGATATATCGTGAAGCTAAACTAATAAATTAGTTGATAATAATATCAAAGATGTTTTAAATTTATTTATGATCCAAGAAATAAATAGTCATTGTATAAATTGTTATTGTTACAGTATTATTTCGTGAACTTACAAATTGAAAATATTCTATATTTAAATATTTCCTCAGTGCAATCAAAGTATAACATTCACTTACGTAAATGTAACTTATGCAAACTTTAAGATTAGATAATGAAGGGTTTTTGACCTTAGTTGCAATATACGATTTACTTATAGATTGGTACATACAAAATTAGTTTCGCATAAATTAGAAGTCACAAAAATTATATAGAGTCCACTACAAATCAAAAAATAACCTATATATTATTTACAACTCACGTATATCTTTTTATAGCGCCTTATAATTATAGATTCGTGATATGATTATTCACACCTACGATTACATTACAAATATTTCTTGGAACATATCAATAGCTCTACATTCTGATAAGGGCAACGTTCATCGGTAAACACGATACTAAGGCCGAATACAGAGTTTTTATTGTTTTTACATCTCGTAAGATGAATAAAAGTTGAGGTAGAGCACACATGTAAGGAAGCGGCCTTCACATATGACATCATAATTACTTATTATTCAAAAAAGTTTTTTACTTACCAACTAGTTTTTTCGCCACCGCCGCCGACAGTGAGATGTTCCGCAACAGAAAATCCAAAATAAGAACCTGGCTCGCCGAACTTTATCACAGGAATCCTCGGTTCTAAGTTGAAACCGGCGACACAATGTAAAAAGCACAAAAATAAGACACCGTTATGCAAAAAAATTGCAGCCATCGTGGAGTTCGTAATTTAATCGTATCGCAAAAAGTGTTATCGCACCAAGTCACAAATTATCTATATTTATTTGGCACATCGCGGTTTACATGTAAGCGGTGATATACGGACAGACAACGAGACCCCCAGCGCGCTCGACGCTCGCCGGCCGATTCGCTTACGGCACACTACGTAGACATAACAAGCCCATACTCTACGTTGGACGTAGAGTTCACGAGCCAGATCGCGGGACGCAGACGATTGAACTCATAAAATTGGTAACGTCAGCCTCATACAGCGCCATCTTGTGGAAAATTATAAACTTGATAAAACAGCTGCCATCGCAAACTATCGCCATCTATTGTGATCTATTTGTTATAGAGTGATTTGTAATATATATATTTTTAGTACGTTTAAATTTGACAAGGAGGTTTCGATAGCTACCAATAGATGTCTTATTTTTTTCTATGTATGCAGTCATTTCATACGAAATGAACTCAAAATATAAGTTTAATTTTTTTCGTACGTTTGTATCGTATGTTTTCTCTTTTAGTCAAATTTTATAAAATTAGGTCCATAGAAAGCACTCTTTAAAAGGCTTACACGCGGTTTATTTCATACAATATGCAGCAATCTTGTTTCTTAAATATCCCCACGATCTTGAGATAAACAGTCTTGACAGACATAGAGTATCAGACTAACATATAGTTGATCTCATAAGGGTTACGGGTTTTTTATGTAGGTACATAACTCAAAAAAAAATTACTACATATACGTAGAAAGCCACGAAAATGAAAATATTGATAAAGTTAATAATTTTAATGAAATTAATAATATTTTGGTTAGATCTTTTCATTGTAACTCTATTTTAATTACAAAACTAAAAGTAGTTGTATAATTATTATAGTATTTTACTGTTTTCTACTGTTTTTTGTTACTGTTGCTTTCCTGAGGTTGGCAACTCAGCACGCATATTGCAAGGTACACAGAGGAAATGTAGTGTTAAGTCTCTCCGTTTCTCACTTTTCGCCAAATTGACAAGACGTTGCGTGTTAGGTGGATTAGGTGGCTGAACTCAACGCCGCTCTTTTGCCTTAAGGCATTTTAAATTCTTCGCTCTGGTATTAAACCAAATTAAAATATGAATAAATAATAATTCATTTCCCTGAGTGAGGATCGGGTACGAGCGTGAACCCATAACCGTCGTAACCGTAAACGTAACGTGACGGCTGTGGGTTCACACGCTAGTGCCTCTGCAATATTTAATTAACGAACACAGAAGTTAATATATTTTTGTTGACTTAAAGAAAAGTGCATTTGACAATAATCTTTATAGATTTTTTAATCACCGCTCCACTTTGGCTCAAGTTATTATATGGCTATAGGCTATAGTTATTGCTGTCATAACATTGTTATTTTAATGTGGTTGTAAAATAATGGTATGCAGAACTTGAACCCAGCCCCGCTAAGTTTGTAATTTTAAACGTTTTCTTAAATATATATATTTGTTTATTAAAAATATTAAATTATATTTTTTTTTAGTTCACATAAAATTATAAATTAATAAAATCCATTTAAAAATGTACTTAAAATTTGTAATTATTATAATTTTTTATTAGCTTCATCGTTGTATCCTACACCTATAAGAACCCAGATTTTTTTTATAATGCTGATATAACAGTTACAATAACATGTTCTGTTCATATATTTTGTTTTTAATCTTTCCAACATATATTTTCAAGTTTAAAAAATATGATACTAATTAGTAATTTTACATAAAAAACATGAATATTAATACAAGTATTTTTAGTTGTGAAAAAGAATTAGAATATAAAAAAGGTTTTTAACTTCAACTGCATTAAAACTCATTCACATGATATATATTGTAATTTATTTATTAAAAATATTGAGGAAATAAAATTTAACAAAAATTATAATAAAAAATCAATGTCAGAGTCAGTTTAAAATTTTTGAGTTAACATAAAATATTTTGTGTCTAGTCTTTTACTACTCTCTCCGAGATTATTTATGTTACTTATGTGAAAAACGGAATTCTGTCATATTATAAAGTCATCAAAGTCAAAATTATATTCTTCAGTCAAAATAGTCGTAGTAGGGAAAAACATAAAATGTACATTTTGAAAGTTGACGTTGACATTTCGTATATTGTGGATCCGTATGAACGTTCTCGAACCACGCCATTTTCCTAGACGATATCATCCATTCAAGTACGCAGCCGTACGAATCTACAACCAAATAGCCAGCGGCGAAGGCACATTTCGTTTCGACCTTTCATTGGTTGCAAACTCGCGTTAGAATCGATTGACATTTGACGGAGCCTATGTCGCGCCAGGTAGGTATTTTTGATACTACAATACATTTTGTGAGCAACACTTGTCGTGACATGTATTGTAATACCGTCTGGTCTCGATAGCTACTTAAGGCATTGGATGAAAGGTGAGCTCAGTTTGGGAGTGAGCGAAAAGCAGGTTGAGCTGTGAGTCCAAGCCGACGTTGTATACTTTCATAAGTTTGGCAGCAGCTTGACCCGGCTCTTTACGGACGAGAGCTGTTCCGGACACCTTCATTAGATGCACCTCAGAGTCGACTGAGCCGCCACCCGTCGTCGCCAGTTTCACGTGGCAAGTGACATCCACTTGAATATATTTCTCAACAGCTTTTCCTTTTAGCCCCGGCACATCTACGTATTCAGTCTTTTCTTCAATTTGGGGCAGATCCGCTCTGAAGACACTCGCCTCTCCAAGCAAACCCTGATATAATAACATTAATTAATACTCTTACCCATCTATAAAGATCTATATATAATTTCAGTATATTTGGCAAACGTCCAACAATGAGTTTAAATGTGCTGCCAAAAGCTATTAATAAGTTTTGAACATGGATTGCTTTATGAAAATACATAAAATGATTTCTTGATGTACCATTTCTTTATCTTTTAATTGTAAATTTAGCTATAATAACTAATGATACAAAATTATATAAAATATTATTATAACTACGCAAACTTAAAATCATTGTTGAAATTTATATAGTTAAATTATAGTAAAAATATTTACCCCGTTCCCTGTAATTGTAAACTTCATATTAGGATGAACAGCACGTGGTTCCATTCCTAATCCTTCAGGGTGAGAGTCAGACCAGAAGTAGTTTTCTGGGGCATTTAGAGTGTCTGGTTTAAAAGTGATACGTTTTCCGTAGCCCATGCCAACAGATTGCAATAGTAAGCTGCGGCCTTCAAACAAATGACGACGGCTTGTCGCTGGCCTTACTCGGTAATAAAATCCAGGGACGATACGAGGATCCACGTAGGTTCCTAGTAAAAAAATCATAATTTATACACACTGAAGATTCTTCAAATCATATCGTTGTGCAAACATATTTTTATACAAATACTTACCAACTACAGGCAGTTCATATCTCTCGAGACCAACAACAGAATACTGGCACGGAATATCGTTGAGATCACATCCGTTAACCGTGATCCTCCTCGAAGACGACTTAATGCCAGGTTTCAGTTCGTATCCCTTCTTCAGCTGCTTAATGCCAATAGCAACGTTGACAACCCTTGCAACTACTGCATTTCCTTTGCCCTTCTTTAAAATGGCAGTGCCGGTGACTGGAACTAATTTCGTGATTCCATCATTCTCATACCATTCCACTTTGCAAAGTGTATTAATTTTCACTTTCTTTTCAATTAGTCCATCTGCTGAGATTTTTTGATCAATCTCGATTTGGTTCTTCTGCAATTATAGCAATAATTAATAAGTGTGAATAAAATAAATATGATTAAATGTTATAAGAATATAATATTACTCACAAAAAAAATATAAATATATTATAAAAGGTCCTTTTTACCTGTTGTTGCACTACTTCCAATATTCCTTGCGGCTCGTGGTTGGCATCATAAATAGTGAACTTATCTCCAACAGAAACAGCTTCAATTTCAAATAGAAAGCCTTCAGGACGTGAATCGGTCCAAAAGAAATTGTTATTTTCATTTAAAGTAGAATCATGAGGTTCAAACGTTAGTCTTCTGGCAAATCCACGGCCAATCGATTGCAGGACAAGAGCCTTCCCGTCGAACAAGTATCGAGGTTTCACCGATAGTGGAGGAGCATCCAAAGTCTGAAATATTTAAAATATGATTTATACATTGCTCCGGAAAAGGAAAAAAGTTCTAAAGACTATATTTATTACTGTTCCAATATTAAGACATTTTTTGTTTTGCATTTATGTAAATTATTGTACGTTACAAACAAAATAGTTATTTTACTTATTATTATTAATATTTAGTGTTTTATGTGCATCGTTTGATTAAATACATGTGTAGTAAATATTTAACTCTCATAATGTATATAATCTATGTATATGTATATAATGGAAATCCCAATGTATTGAAAAATTATGTGAATACTTAAAAATTATGGGGACCAATATATGAGAATGGCATGAAGCCCTTATGAATGATACTTATGGTTTACCTATAACATGCTGCCGGCCAGAATGTCAGTAGGACCTGTCGGGTCACTGCGAGCGTTCTTGAGGTTTGTTTTGTGAGCGCCTCTCTGGGCGTAGGTCTGAAAAACTGGACGATCCACATACCATCGCCTACAACGGCACACAACC
>JAATLQ010032596.1:46122-75263 GCA_013421005.1 Heliconius erato x Heliconius himera
TTCTGTAAATGTCAGCAACGGACACTGCCACCCACTGTCTAACCCCACTAACCTAATGCTTCCCAATTGTTTGAACCGCCAAAATTGACCAGTGCTCTATATGAATTGAATTCAGACTGATTTATTATCGAAATATTACCAAATATAATGGTTTCTGCAACTGTGTTACTATCGGTATCTTTTAACATTTACAGGTAAGGTTGCCATTCAAATACATAGATTGGTGTAAAATAAAATCTTAAGTCATCTATTCAAACTTAATTAAATAAACTATTAAGTTATGAATGTGAACGGTTATGTAATATAATTAAAATAAAATTTAAAAAATCAACTATTATCACGCAATATACATGACAACCTTACTTTTCATTGTGTACCACATATAGAAAATTAAAACAATAATAATTTACAATATTGAATAATATTTAATTAAACTTTGCGAAAATTCTTCGAATATAATCATTGGTATTAGTTTTATGAATAAAACGAATCATATACGTATAATTAAGAATTTTCGCTTAGCCTATAGATAAAGGACATTTTTGCAAGATTTTTTCGAAGAAGAACTCACCATCCTCCTGAATTCTGAAAAAATAAATCTTGCAAAAATATACCTAAAGTTCATAAAATTAAATTATTAATGTTATTTAAATTAAAGGTATCTCATAAATTGTACTGCAAAATAATAAAAAAAACAGCAGAAACAATTAAGAATAGTGGGGTCCATAAAACACAAATGCATGTTAAAAGAAACCGACTTGTTCAAGTTCCGAACTCAATTCTATTTAAAACACAGTGTGACTTTTTTGTACATAGCCGATTAGGTGGCGGTTCAAAAAGAAAAATTTTGCCCTTGTCTAATATGGATCTTCGTAGTTTTTCTGTTTGTTTTGAAGACGATTTACATCACATAGATGACACAAAAGCTGATCTTTTTTTAAATTGACGAGTCGGTGATCAAGCCACATTGAACAAAACGTTTAAAAAATCGTCACAGTAAAATATTTCTTTTAAACTTATTAACCAAACTACGAAATTACTATTAACTGAAATGTAGAAGATTGCTGTTTTATATTTATATCTATTACAGCAATCTACGACATTTCTAATTATGATTACGAAATGCAACGATATCTTAAACAGGCAACGAATTGTGATGATTTTTTTAAGAATATTTAATTGAATTTCTCGTCTCACCTGCATCGGTCTAATTTTGTATCTGAAGCCAGTCCTGACTCGAGGATCGATATAAACTCCTATGACTGGCATTTGGTGCGGCGCTGGTGCCGGTACGCGGTATACCGCGGGCACATCTCCCAGAGTGCTGGCATCCAACAGGACTTCTTTTTCATAAGCACCTTCGCTCCACAAAGATCTAATTGGAAGCTCAGGTTTCTCCTGTAAAATATTAGCTTCGTTAAGAATCTTTATATGGATAGTACGTGGATACTCTATTTATTGGATTTGGAATTGAGGTATAAACATTTTTTACCTTAATAATATCAAAACCAAGGCATTCACAAAATCTGCAGTCACAACCCAAACAAGTAAGGGTTTTCAACATTTTGATTAAGGAATAGATCAATTAGGAAATGTGACTACTCTGTAAGCCGCTCCAAAAGAGAATAACGGAAGTCAAAAATATCATTATATCAACCTGCGTCTTGGTTAAAATTGGCACAACATAATGTATTGTGATGTACTACGACACAATGTTTTCAATATTTGTGCCAAGATATTTCAAAAAGAAATCTTTACGAGAATCCGGATCATGTACTATATTTTAAAAATATCTATTTATAAATTATCACTTAGAAGTAATTATATAAGAAACCTTAAAGACTTAAATTATTTTTTTCCTTAACAACCTTGTTACTTTGTTCGGACAATAATTGGTTAGTTGTATTATATTATTAGTCAAGGACATTAAAGAGTACAAAAAAAATGTTTTGCTATTTGCGCGTCTGCTTAATGAAACTCAATTGACTCAATCACTCGTGATTTATTTCGATCAAAGTCCAAAGCACGGAATGTAAATTCTATTTTTAAACCACGTTCCACCAGTTTTTCGTTCATATTTACAAATATCCTACACCTACACATAATTCCGTTAGAAGAATTTATAATCAAACTAAATTTAAAGTAGAAAATTCGGACAATGCAAGAACTCCTACTACCTATATACATATACACCTCTGTGTACTCGTATATATACAAAACCTGGGTTAAAATATATACTAGCGTTTATACGACCGAAAATAAAAAACGGAATCCTTATATTTCCAAATCAGTATTAACTGAACTCTATTAATGAAATGACAGAGAAGCACGATAAATTCTTCATCAATCAGAAGCCAATGTGAAAACAGCCTGAACGAGATAACTTTAATTAATTATCAAAATAATAATAAACTTATCACAAATGAGGTATTTCTTCATATCATATTCGCAGGGGGTCAGCCTGTGACGTCAATTGATAACTAAAGAACAGTGGGTGTGGCGATCATGACGGCTCACGCTTTTTAAATAGTGTAACAGCGTGCCAAAACTACGTAAAACCTATAGGCAACTGTGTAAATAGATTCAGAATAAAGTAATTTTCCCTTTAAATGTCAAGTACAATATTTCCCAAGTTTCTTTAGTGTATTTCCACTACATTATACCTATAGAAGGTAGAGGATAACTCTTCATAAAATCCTGTTATATTGAAATTATAATCTTAATCTATATCAATAACAGGTTGATATAATTCAAGATTAATATGTATGTATACTTAGGTTTGTTTTGCTTATACAGGTTCAGTCGCGAAAGCATTTGAATTTGTGTATTTTTATAAATAGAAGCTTTCCGACAGTAATCTCTAGCGCTAAAACGAAAATAAATACAATGAAAACAAAAATTGTATAGGTATAGGCTCACTCACATGAACTTCTAGTTCTGGAAAAGCTTCTTCACCATCACTTTCGTAGTCACTAGGGACTGGTATGCAGGTTTTTGAGGTCACTTCTGGTTCCTGCAATAAAAATATATGACGTAAAAAATATTTATGATAATCTACCTGATTTTAGCCCATTGTGGCCTTGCTTATTGCACCATATGCCATTTCATTAGGTCAAATCTACATAAAACCTTTTATCAATTTATAAAAACGTATCTAATTATTTTTATTTTTTATATAATTCATTCAGATTAAAAAATATAGGTCATTTAATTTTTTACTATCATAAAATTAAATTTGGATAAGATATAATCTTGACTTAGATACTCAAAGCCAAGATCTCGTGTCAGGAGGTGAATATCTACGAAGATAACGGTCATTTGTGATAGCAAAAAGAGGTCAGACAAATACAAGCACTTCGTAAAGCCCTTGACTTCATAAATGATTTTATATTTAAGAATTTCAATATTGCTGAAAGGTATGTATGTATAAATTTAAATTTCCTGCTAAAATATATAAAACGTACTACGCTGGGCTATGAAGGGCAGATCTGAGCGAGGTCGCTGCGACCTTATTTTATTCATCAACCAAAAATGTTGTATGAAATTAAGTAAAGGAATTAAGATAAGGTTTTTTTTTATCTCACGAAACTTAATTGTTATATTAATTATAATAATCACTCGTTACTAATCATGGAGATAGCGTATGCTTCAAGTGTGACAAATTACTTTTTATAGTAAACCAAAATATTTAATTATTTAGAATATATTATTATATATAGCAGTATTAATTAGTTAGCTTCACGTTGTATTCCGCACAGAGCGGGGTAGGCAGAGAGAACTCAGTGTTAAAACACTACGTTTCCTTTAAGACACTTGCTTATGGCATGATTGCGAGCATAAGTATATAAAACATGTCGGTACCTGAGCAGGAAGTAAAGTCTCTACTAAAGCTGGGTCCTCATGCAAAGCAGTGGAAGTACCAGCAAGACGGGCCCGAGTAAGATTCCACAAGCGGCGCAAGGCCAATGGGGCTTCCTCGATTTCTAGTTCCATGGCTGGGCTGGACATCATCTTTACTTCTTATCTTCTTTTACCTTTTTAACAAAAAATATATTTAAATTTTTTAACTCTTAACCATTGACAAATTATCAAAAAATATAAATGTAACACAAGTTCTAGTTGAAACTTAAAATTAACGCGAAAATGATACCAATATGTTTGATTTTTTGTATTATTTCATATTATGAAGTGATTGTTACCCAGAATAACTTTAATGAAAATAAAAATAATAGATAATAAGAATAAACCATTTATGGTCAATAAAATAATTTCTTAATGGGCAGTGTTAAATATAGAAAAAAACTATAATATATATTACAAATAAAATATTTTAGAAGAAGATTAGGCACATAACGAAGATAATATTTAAAACAAGTTAAAAGTAACGGTTGTTTAACAATAAACAAGGAAACAGTTCTAAATGCTGATAAGAGAAGGGACTTTAATCTTTAAAATGAGTCATAGAAGATTTTTTTAAGCATATGGGCCTACTATAATTGATAGTTATTTGAATAGTATAGGTACATATAAATGTTTACTCAATAACGGTGTTTATACAAGTGAAAAATTATTGTAAATGTTCTTGCAATGTATTTTTTTTTTGTATAAATGTTAGAATATTAACATTCATCAAAATAAAATAAATCAAATATTATAACGTAAGGTATATTATTTTTTTAATTTGATTTGTTATTAAGATATTTAAATAAAAAAAAACGAAATTTCATCGAATAATACAGCCTAAATACAAATATTATTGAATTCCTTAAAATGAAACGATTAAAAAAAGGACCGTACCTGTAGGCACTCTCAAGGGCGGAATCTCTTAAACAAAAAATAAGTATTCTTAGAAATTCAAAAAAGGGATGGTTGACATAAAAGGTTTACAAACAGGTAATGATTGTTATATAAAATAAAGAAAAAGATGTCTTCGGGATCTAGCATAAATATTTCTCACACCTTTTAGTTATAGAAAAAAGTATGACTTTTATTTAAAATTGTATGGGTTATTCATAATAAATTGTAGATTATAATTAAATAATTAAAAAAATTAAAACATTTTTAATACTACATTGGTCATAAAAACAATTAATATTGAAAGGTAATTTAAATATAAATTTCCAAATATTATTGCTAATTCAACCCGTATAACACTAATAAGTGTGAGAAAGTGTTCAAATCAAATCGAGTTTGACGACGAAGGAGAAAGCGCCTAACCAATGCATCTATGTCGGCCATTTGCTGTGCACGTCGCGGCACGAAGTTATTCGCCAGAAAGTGGCACTCATATTTTATGTTTTCTATTTTTATTACTTTTTTTATTTTATACGCTTTTCCTTAAAAATAATCCACGCTTAATCTTTTTTTTATCAGGACTAACTCTTACCTTAATGTATTAAAAAAATATAAATCGACGGACTTCTACTCCGATTTTTCTCTATGATCAAGAATAAAGTTTCAAATCTGTAAGACAAAACGTTTGATCACAATTGCGGACGTTTTTCACGATGTGGCTAGGCGACTATTCTGAAGCACAACTCGAACGAGACTGAGGGTTAACGCAATAACTGAGGTATTTTAAAACTTGTATAATCGGTCCTCCCCAGTCGATTCTGATGAGTGACAAGGATAGAGTGCTACAGAAGAAAGAGAAAGATAGACAGAGTAGCACGCAGGGTCCGCGTGCTCCACCAGACACTCACTCACACAGATGCAAAAGTTACGCATGCGTCCAACTTCCAGCTATTGTCTCAAAACGTCGAGGTCGACGTCACTGTCCTCCTTTCAGTGCAAAGTTCAGATGAATCCTAGCATGTACTTGTTTACCTCCCAATTAGTAGAGAAGGCTCAAATTGATACTTGACTAATATTCCATGACATGTAGACGCCAGGGTAGTTATTGTTAACAAATGTGTAATCAAACATTGTGATCACATGCTAGCCAAATTTATTTATTTTGTTTCAAATACAGTTTTGTTTAAAATAAAAAAATATAGTTTAAAAAGTCAGCAACGATTGTACTACCAATTTGAAGACTAACGTTGTCCAAGTCAATACCTTAGAGCTTACAAGTCTTAGATGTTGCTTTCAATTTTGAATTGCATGATAGTACATGCTATATGACACACACATGTAAACCCACTGGCGCCGACGCATGTTTAAAATAAGAATTTGTGCAACCCTGTAGTGAAATTCCATAAAGTTTATGCATTCAGACTTAATAAGACTAGATACTTAGAAATATAAAGTATTATGAGTTTGAATTAAACACAGACTAGAAAATTCTGATTAAGGCATCTACATATATTATTGCTATTAACAATATTATACTAAAAAAAAATTGAATTAGTCGATTATTATTTTATTTTAGTTATTTCCTATTTCAGCACAAATTTCTTTTAATCCTACCGTGCCTATTGAACACTAATCGCATTGTCACGTTATATGAGGAGCACGCACTCAAAGGGAGATCCAGTTAAAATACTGCTTTCATTTATAAAATAAAAATCAATATTTACAATATATACATGATGACAGAATAGTTATAAGTAATATTTTAGAAATATGTTAGATCAGAATTTCATATTGTTGATGCGTATACCTAATATACGAGTATTAACATGAACACAAACATTAACAAACCTTCAACATTAAGAGGACGTGAAACTTTATTAGGAGAGAAGAAAAGGATGTGAGAAAGGTAACCGTCGCCTAGGTCACATTTACACAGTGAATAGTCTCTGACCCTGATCTTGGCTAGCCACAGGCGTAAATGCATGACCAAGGTGCAAACGACAAATACTTAATATAATACTCCGTTCAGTAATTTTTTGAGAGAAACGGAAAGGTCGCCTTGCGCTGATGCATTGGATAGTAAACATAATACTTACCAGAAATTTCCAAAAATTTGTCCAAGACACATCCCAATGAGCTAGCGCAAGGAACAACAGATCCTGAGCCGAAAGAGTAAAGTAATCTTAAGTGCCACACTGGATGGCTAATTTAGCACAAAAGTCTGCAGATTCATTCCTACTAATTCCAGAATGCCCTGGAATCCACTGCACTTGTAATACTTAAAGTAAAAGTTATCATAAACCAAGGTCGGTGCACAAAAATATGTCACGTTGATATCAAAACTGAGGTACAAATGCATTGTACATTTTAATATTAAAAAACAACTAATAAAACTTGGCAAATTAAAACATATGTACATAAAGCAAAAATATCCGATTTTTTAAGAGAATGGTAAAGAGGTTAAGTGCAAGATATTGCTAAAGTTATCGATTAAATAACTTTGTTATGAATCTTTTAGAAGTCAGCTTATTTTTGCCGAAACATCAAATGTCAATAACTGGTACCTCAAAGTGCATTTTTTCGGAAATCGGAAGATTTCGATAACAAAAACTTTTATATTTTATTAGTTTTTATATTTTATTATTTTATTAGTTTTATATTTTAAAGAAAAAACTGTACTTCTAGATCAAATGGCAAGGACCATTAAAGCTTTTATGACAAAATTATATTCAAATTTAGGACTTCTAATATACCATTGATCAAAAGTAATTATTTTAAATCAGCAATAAATATACTAAAATTATTTTCTTCTTTATTTTAGTACAAGATAATTTGTATTCGGCGCCCTTGTATTCTCGTAATAGATAATTGGGCGTCGATTAATAGAATCTCAATGTCGATAATTAGAGATTTTTTCTATTTTTGGCTAATACAAATAACCAACATTTTTTTTCATGTAACCAAAAACATTTGTTTAGCGTCACGCACACATCAGGGTAGGCAGAGTGAACCTAGTGCTAAGACACTCTGTCTCCCATTATTCGCCGAATTCTGGAGGCAAAATTACGTACGTTACGTAACGTTACGTTACGTAACTTAAAATGTATTTTATTATTTTTGCTTGCAATTAATGTTTTAAATTTTATAAAGGTTTGATGATTGATGTTTTATATCTGAAATTAAAATCAGCTATAACTGTAAGGCGTCGTAATTTGTAAAATCAACAAACTGCCATTATTTCAATAAAACGTGTAAGAAGTTAATAATACTACCGCGTATAATTATAAAATAATGATTTAGTTACTGGTTAACTCTGCATTGAACTTGTGTAGTTAGGAACTGTTTAGTGAGATTAAATTCTGAAACGCTGCTATGTTTGCACAGAGAATCTTTATGAAAAGTTACAAATTTAGATTATAATATAAAAATCATTGTTATCTTAAAATAAACGAAAATGTTATTTAATTTTATAAAAAGTAATAAATTACGATATCTGCGTATACCACAGATAATGTGAAAATAGACAAGCCCAAGGATATTAGATGTTAAATAATGCTGGAAAAATTATATTGTGCTATAAATGTCACCAGGAAGTTAATATATTAATTTAAGTTTGTGTTAAGAACTTAGGCTTAACTTATATTTAAAATATCGTTTTTTTTGGAAGTTAATAAAAAAGTTTTGATCGCTGGTGCTTGTCGGTTATAATACATACACTGACAAAAATTAATTTCTCCAATATAAGTAGAGGAAATATCTATATGCATGATCTGGTGCTGATCATTATATAGAAAGTGCAATGCTTATGAGTTGTAAGTATATTGCCTTTTCAAGTTTCATGTTATGAAGCCGTGTTTATTAGAAGATATACTATAATTAATTACTTAAATTTATATTAATTACTTAAATTTATATTCCCATTTCTTCGCTCTGGTGTCAAGGTTAAGCGCGGCGTTGAGTTCTGCCACTCAACACGCAATGCCTCCAGAATTCGGCAGAAAGTGGGGAACGGAGTGTCTTAACACTAGGTTCCCTCTGCCTACCCTGCTGTGTGCGGGATACAGCGTGAAGCTAATTTAATTTAATTTTTATACTATAATTATGATATTAACCTATTTTTTCAAAGGCCAAATAAGTAGATAGAATTGACAAAAAAATAAACAAGCTACAAAATATTTATTTTATAAATAATATAATTTGCATTTAAAAAAACATATTTTAAATGCTTATAAAATAGTACGTAATTCATTTGCAACTAGTTCCATAAGAATATTCTATTTTTTTATTATTTCGATAACATTATGTCCACATGTAATTCTCCTTCCACTTTGTATAGCTAATTTAAATTTCTATTCTCGAGTCTCGCGTATTCAAGATGGCTGCCTGATATAAAAGTCTAAAACTAGTCTGCGAAGGAGAGTGCTTATAAGATACTTTATTACAGGAAGTTGCTAAAAATATAAATTAGAAAAAACATAAAAATCTTTTGAATACCTAAAGAATGGTTGGTGTACACTACACCTGACCATCATGTTATTGTGATGACCTCGTTTCTTCGAAACAATAGCACAACAGTGATGGAGATCAGTTTTCTGTTATACGATCGTACTGAATCGTAACTTTTAAAAGCAGTGAATATTTAATAAACATTCAACGTTTGTACATTTTTTTTTTAAATATTTTTTGCAACAGGAAGTAAATAAGTACTTCTTTGGTACATATATACCTAATAAGTAAATGATATAAAAGGAAATACCATATTGTTATAATAGGAAAACGATCGATGAAAAAGTACTTGGGCAGTAACAAGCTTGTACAAGCGATAACCTATCCTTGGTCTTGCAACGATTGAACCGCGACTAATATCTTAGCAACAAAACTATCAAGCCGTGTAAGTCCTTCGTAGGAATAAATTAAATTTAAATTTGTATAAATAACACAATTGATATTAGAGGCCAGTCGTGGCGTAGGGGCACAAAGTGTGACTGTAGAACCGATTGATTGTGGGTTCGATCCTCACTCGAGGAAATTAAATATTTATTTAAATTTATCTATATTTTTTCGCTCTGGTGTCGGGTCGTGGCAAAGCGAGGCACTCAACACGCAACGCCTGCAGAATTCGGCGGAGAGTGGGGAACGAAGTGTTTTAACACTACATACCCTGCTGTGTACGAGATACAGCGTAAAGCGAATAATACAATAAATTATGTATTTATTGTATAATATAAAAAAATAAAAGTATAATTTCCGCTTCCGAATCAAGTCTGAAATTAAAATTTATAAAAAAGCGATCGTTTTGACAAGTTATTTTTAGAGTGAATAGATAAATTCAATAGTAAATTTGTCAATATTTATTATCTATCTATGCCATTCTTAATTTTTTTATATGAATATTAGAAATTACAGTAATACGTCGAACGATTCAAACGATTACATCTTATTCTCTTTCACAATACAGCGTCTAATGATGCCTACCTGAAGTATAATTAATAACAAATTTAAAGAAAAACTTATGGCCAAAAAAAGGAAAAAAGATCGTCACCTTTTTTTTTACTACATTTGTGTTGAACTGAACAATAATTGAAATGAGTGAAAATAATCGTTTTAAAATAAAAAAAGTAAAGTACTGTCAGTCCTGTATAAAGACACATTATTGATAAAATCTTTCATGCTTATTTAACCATATGTTAAGCTAATAAGTAGTAGTTAATTGGAATTTTGAATTTTGCCTTGTTACCAAAGCGAGCAAAATGAAAATATTAAATAATTCATTTCCTCGAGTGAGAAGCGAACCCACAACTTATCGCGTTTACAGTCTCACGCTTGAGTCATTGTGCCACGACTGGCCTCAATTTTGTTTCAGTTTTATGTATTTTTTCTTTTATTTCATTTTATGTCTTAGAAATAATTTTACTTAAAACATTAAAAATACACATTAGAAATCTGTAAATGGACTAATTTACCCCGGGCTCAAACTATTTAAGTAGATACTACGCGTTGACCTCTATATTTACGCAAAGCTCGCGTGGACCACATTTATCATTTTAATAAGGAAAAACATTTATTTACTTTTATTTCAATATTATCTCAATATAAACTATAGTTACGAAAAGATCACGAGCTCAGCGCGTGCTAATATGTTAATTGATACAAATAAGAAACGTAGCATTATATTCTAAAGACTTAAAAATTTGTGTTGACAATGTTTTTGTTTTAAGTCACGTTCTTACGTTGTAGTTATTCAAATAACTATCTAAGTATAGATACAGTTATAATAGATCATATTGTACATTAAATGGTTATATGCGCTACTAAGTACTTATTGAGGCCAGTCGTGGCGCAGCGGCACAAAGTGTGACTGTAAAACCGACTGGTTGTGGGTTCGATCCTCACTCGAGGAGATGAAATATTTACTTAAATGTATATTTCCATTTCTTCGCTCTGGTGTCGAGGCAAAGCGCGGCGTTGAGTTCTGCCACTTAACACGCAATGCCTCCAGAGTTTGGCAGAAAGTGGGGAACGGAGTGTCTTACACTAGGTTCCCTCTGCCTACCCTGCTATGTGCGGGAAACAGCGTAAAGCTGAAAAAAAGGACCTTGTTTTTTAGCTTCACGCCATATTTGCCTCGACACCAGAGCGTAGAAATGAAAAATTATTGTTTTTATTCCGAAAAACGAATGTTTAGTGAATAAATATACTTTTTTCGTTAAATATACATTATTAGCATATACAACAACTATCTACTGCCAGCTTTACATAGGGACGCCCGTCTCTAGGGTTCTTCTGCTTTCAGCTTCAGTGCTCTATGCGTCAACGTTTTCCATTAAAAAATAATTAAATTGTTAAAAAACAAAATTATATTTACCTAATGAGTATTTATATTTTTATAATCATTGAAATTAATAGTTGTAATTTTACAGTAATCGTGTTTTTTATAGATATATATCCCGATTATTAGTAGGTTATTTTTAGAAACCTCTCTCTACAAAGGCAGCGTGATAATATATTTATTCAGATATAACTTACATATAGAATTACTATCGTCATATTACGATATGAATGCTTAGTATATATCTATATCTAATTACTTTCATACATATCAGCACGTGTAACAAATATAAATAATAAATATGCTTTGACTTGCTTCTCCTATCGCAGTAACGATATCGGTACCTACATTGTATACATAAAATAAACTTCAATAATCCGGTTCATGTGGAAGTAACTGTTGAATATCTTCATGTATAGTACGGCCAACAAGTCGTGGCCACCCCAAGTTAGCTGTAGATGATGGCGCAGGTTTAATCTTAGGATTTTTCTTACTTTTGATTATTTTATTACCGAGTGCACATAGTGCAACAATTCAGAAAACCTATTTTCAGGCCGGCCACGACTTGTTGGCCGTACTGTAGCTTTATAATCCAGTGGTTTCTAGAAATAGAAGCGCTGTAACGATTACGCTAACGGTTTAAGCAGTGCCTAGGTATTTATAATATTCCGCACTAAGAAACGTGTGCATACCTAATATTGTAATAAAAAAATTAATTAAATCTGCTTCACACAGCAGGGTAGGTAGAGGGAATCTTCTATAAGACACTCCGCTTTCCGCCGAACTCTTTACGTATTGCGTGTTGAATAACGGAACTCAACGCCGCGCCTTGCCTTGACACCAGAGCGAAGAAATAAATATAAATTTTAATAAATATTTCATGTTCTCGAGTGGGGATCGAACTCGCAACCAGTTACGTGTACTGCTCCACGACAGGCCACGTCAATATTTTAACTGTTTTAAAAAAGATGAAATAGAAAGATGAAATATCAAGTTTATAAACTTGATATTTAATTATTGGTCTTTAAAATGTATTAGATTAAACAGACTTTTTGCTGTTACATTTGAATAGTGCAAAAATATATTTTAAGAGTACATATTTTCAAATGCACGTATATATATATACTATAAATATATGTATATATTTAATTAGAATACATTTGGTTATTACTATTTATCAAATTTATTATATAAAATGCCTACGAAAAACACAAAAATTTATTGATCTTAAAAAAGTTTCTTAAGTAATTAAAGTATAAAGCATAAGGATAAAATGGCGCACATGGAATTTCCCAATAAAAGATTTATAGGCAAGTGGCAAGTTAAACATATATAGACAACACCGGATAATATATATTTTTTATTATTATTTATTCCATTAAGTATATTTATTTAGTAATATTTATGCATAACAAAAGTATTTACTTGAGAAAATGAACGACCTTGCAAAAAACTAGCGACCTCATAATTATGAACTTAAAGAAGGCAGTAAAATATATAAAAAAAGTGTTCTTTAGACGTTATGTCGATATTAAAATAAAGGGAAATGTAATGAAAGTGCTGCAGTAAGGGAAAATTTCATTGAATGGAAATTAGACAACGGAGTATCTCTATACTAGGTTATCTCTGCCTATCCCGTTAAAGCTGTTTTTTGAAGAAATTTATCATTTATGTTCTTGTAACCATATTGCGGAATGTAATTATTTTAGATAAATCCAACTGAAACTAAATTCAGACAGTCTAGACAACTGTACGATAAAATTTATAAGCCTTGCATAATGCATATGTAAATATTCTGCTAAACTAAAAATGTCAATAATAAACTTTTTTTTCAGCTTTACACTATATACCGACATAAGCAGGATGAGGGAAGGAACCGTTTCCCACTTTACCCACCGTTTTTTCGAGGCATTGCGTTTTGAGTGGTACTTGAGTGTGTGAGTGGAGCTTGGTACCAGAGCGATGAAATCAAAATATTAATAAATAATATTTCATTCACCTGAGTGGAAATCGAACCCATAACCGTCACGTTACATTTACACACTTGTGTCCCTGCGCCACGATAGCCACAAATAAACATTTTACTATAAATTTATTAACATATTATGTAAGGAAAATCTCAAGTAATAAAGATAACAATTATTATAAAGTGAAGCAACTAGTAGCAAGCACATTTATCCATATCTATTTTATAAATTCGAAAGTAGCTCTGTCTGTGACGCAATCAGGGCCAAACCGCTGATCCGATTGTGATAAAATTTCATGTATAGATCTGATGGATGTTGTGATTGACATAAGTTACTTTTTTTCTTATATTTTTAATATTCTCGATATATACTAATATATTAAAATACCTTCCAATTTGACATGCAATTGCCATTATTCTGCCATGTTAATTACAACCGTCACACAGACAGAGTTTTTTGTTTTAAGGAATGGTCCATCAAAATGAACTACCTGAACGCTTACCTACATGGCGTGCGCTGACTCAACCTTATGAGCCACACAAAATCCATGTTTTACAAAAATATAATCCTTTAAAAGGAAGGAAGGCCACAATAACCATTTTAATATATTTAATTTAAATTTATCTATTTAATATTTATTGTATTTTCTATAATTTGGTATTCATGCTTATCAAAATAAATATATTAGTCACCTTTAGCATTTCATCTAGATGAACAGTATTATTACGGAAAACGTATAAAAGAAATTCCCGGGTAAAGCCCTGTCCCGTAGAAATTCCGGGATAAAAAGTAGCTCCATAATTTCTACTATTGGTCACTAAAAGTCCCATAAAAATGAATTCAGCTGTTCTGGAATTTAGCTCGAGGAAATAGAAAGACAGACAGAAAGAGACAAAAATTATAAAATTGTTTTTTTTTTGTGTATCATCACATGAAATCACAAACAATGATACAACTTATTTATAAGAAACGGTCAATGCAACGGAAACCTTGCAATTGTCAATAATTTTTGTCACAAAATACCTTATTGTTGTGTTATTTACAAGACATACGGTGTCGCGGACTTTTATTAGAACGAATGAAATTAAATATTCATCGGTGTTAGGGTGAAGGAACACATCTCCGATGTCAAGAATGGGCATGTATCAAAGTCAGCTGTGTGTGAGCACACTGTGGATAAACCTAGCGATTACATAAGGTTTGATAAACCCCTAACCCTAAGGAAAACAGATATATTCCTAGAAAGATCCGCGAGGCTATTGAAATACAAAAACATCCTAATTTCAATAGAGAGGACGGCTGGAAGCTTTCTAACACCTGAGACCCACTTATAAAATCTTTGAAGTCTCAAACCCACCATACCAGAGGGCAAGATACAGTTAGCTCATTCTGCAGGAATCCAGGGCAGTACGCGAGGAAATTAAGAAATCGTTGGCGGTAGTTTGATATAATAATTATGTCAACTGACAGACGAATGCCACCTCAGTCTACCCGTGACCACGGACTACTGTAAAGTGTTCGAAAGGTCGGATTTCCAAAAATGTATAAAAATACTAAATATACGCGATTAATCTGGTTAAAATAGTTTCATTTAAAAAATTAAATATTTTTGTAGAACAATGAACTTGCATAAGTAAATTTTATTATTTCTGCAGCGCTCGTGGTTCGATGGCGTTCATTATTATTGTTATTTAGTTATGTAAGGCTAACTAAAGAAATACACCGTAATGTTATATAGACTATATATAGTTCATAAAATGTTTCTCTCTTGAGGATAACCCACAGTAACCATATTTATGTTTTAAAATAAAGAAAGGATAATTGCGCAACTATTTTCAACAGTACAGTATTATTCCTAATCCAATTAAATATGCTAGACATAATATTGTGCGCTTTATACAGATTAAAATTGGCTCTTACAGCATATTACAGAAATGGATATTTTAGAAGATATTAAAGTTTTAAAATACGGGCGTACAACGGTCTTGCGTTAATGTTTAAAGTTACGCAAAATTCATATATTGTAACGAACGTATTGGGATCCTCTAAAAAATTTTAATAAAACTCAGTGACAGCATATACCTTCACATAGCATTTTTTTTACTATTTTATAATAGTGTAGATTATATTTCGTTACGTTTAATTTTAATACTTTAAATATTTACTTTACGTTGATAATATAGCTGCTTTTCTTTATATTTTTTATTATTATTTTTCTGTGTTCTTTGTTACGTTTACTTATTATTTTTGTTAATTTTGATTAGTTAGATATTTTTTTTCTAATAATAAGTATTCTTTTTTGACTTATATTTTCTTACTAATCATATTGAAAGCTGAAAATAACTTCATAAATATATTTTATAAATATTAGTAGATTTTAAGCAGGCGAAGCCACTCGGGTCCATTAGTATTAAATAAAACCACAAAAACAACTCATTTATATTTATAGAGACTACAGAAAATAATCGTTCAAAAACTTCATTTATTTAGATTACGTGAAATTAAGATATGGTAAATAAATATGCTTTTGACCTCAGAGTCTGCTATTTTTAAATATCATTGTATGTCAGTTTATTTGCCGAAATTTCTTAATCTTGAATTTAATGTACCTATTTCGATGTTGTAATTCTTAAAGCATTTAATTGGTCCTCTTGGGAAAGTCCCTTTCTTCTTTACGAATTCTTTGCCAATTTTCTATATAGGTACTAAGACAGAAATGAAGTTAGGTATGCTTCTTTATATAAAAAAATATTAAAAAATTAACATTAAAAAAATGTAGTACACATGTTTAACATTTGTTCTTATTCACTTTTCAGTTTTCAGGTTAATATTTAAAAATAATATTAAAATATTTTTTTCATCTATATCTTATTATTTACTAAAAATAGATATAACTTATTCTATGCCTCTATTAAACACAATCATGGCACAGTAGCACAAGAGCGCGACTGTAAACAAGACAGGTTTTGGATTTCATTCCCACTCAAGAAAATTAAGTATTTAGTATTTTAACTTCTTCACTCTTGTAGCGAGGCAAAGCGCGGTGTTGACATCTCTCACTCTTCGGCGGAAAATGGGAAACATAACTATCTTAATGAGAACGGAGTGTCTTAACACTGGGTTCCCAGGTTCCCTGTGCCTATCTCGCTATGTGCCGAATACAGCATGAACCTAAAAAACTAACAAACAAATATATAACTAGGTATATGAATAAAATTCTAATATATTTATTTTATAATCTTAAGCATAACCACTATGAACGCTATAAATTATATAGAATCACACAGAGACATAAGTACTTTCCACAATAAGGTTCATAAAGATAAATTTTAATTAGAATTAATCATCGTATCTGTGACCTTCCCGGTGATTTACGTCAATGATCTCTTTTGTACATTAATTATTAAGCTACAAATATCGAGATAGCACCGGCTCTGAGCGACTCTCTCTCACCTTTATCTATGTACGTCGTGTTTGTTTGTCATTTTATTATGTTTTTATAATTATTTATAGATCCACAAGTTCTCGTTCATTATTATTGTGCGTTACATTTATTTTTTTTGTAAACAACTGATTAAGAAGCACGTGAAATAACAAGTTTTTATTAAAGTATTTTTATATAGTGTATGCCATCGTAGCACAGTGGTATAAGACAGTGTAAACACAACGGTTGTGGGTTCGCTCCCCACTCGTGAGAATTAATTATTATTTGTTAATATATAATACTCTTTTCTTCGCTCTGGTAACAGGGCAAAGCGCAGCGTTGAGTTCTTCCACTCAACACGCAATGCCTCAAAATTGAGCGAATTTGAGGATTGGTGTGTTTTAGCACTAGGTTCAATTTGCCTACCCTGCTATGAACAGGATACAGCGTGAACCTGAATATTTTTTTTATTTGTCGTGTCTTAACTGATTGTTTATTTCTTGCTTTATTTTGTTTCATAAAATTGTGCAATGCTATAAATATGACTGAATCATAAAAATATTAGTTCACATTATAAACATACCTACATTTGCAAATTTTATTTATTTGTAATAGGTACCTAACCTGGGTACCTACTATAAGTTGAGACGAAACTATAACGTTATTTAAAATTAAAACAACTTCATATGTCATTGAGGCCAGGATTGAGGAGTCGTAGTGGAGAAGCACCAGCGTGTACTACACTGTAAACGCGACATGATGTGGGTTCCAACTCGATGAAATGAAATATTTTTCATTTCTTCGCTCTTTATTTCTTAGTTGAATGCCTCCAGGGAAACGGGAATGTCTTAACACTAGGTTCCCTCTGTCTAATCTGATATTTGTGGGATACAGCGTGAGTTTAAAAAAATATATATTAAAAAAAAACACATCAAACTGTATTAAAAAGTTTATTTGTTTAAAAAAAACAAGGCAGATCAACCTATTTTACATATTATTGATATAAGCGTTCTGAAACGGAAGCTATAGTCTAACACGGTTAATAGTATACATTATAAAAGCTATATTAGCAATACCTACATATAAATGCGATAAAATTTTGTTGTCGTGAAGTATAAATTATTAGTTAAATAATTTCAAACTTTGACATTTCCTAGATGAAAACACATTTCAATGAAGGTGTTAATTAGCTGTAACCTATTTCTTACTCATAATATATGGTAATATAAATAATAATGAAACGATATATATAAATAAAATAATTGTTTTATAGTTTTAAAAACTTAAAACGTTTAGAAAAATACCCTATTATGCTTCCTTTTAGTATTTAATTGGGAAGCAAGGTAGGGACCATGTTGTAATATATTAGTTTCATTTATTTACTTGCGACCCGCTGGCGGCTTCGCTCGTTTGAACCACACAATTATTAAAAAATATAGCAATTATGTGGAACTAAATACTTTAAATTGATATAATTTTATAATTTATGAACCGATAAATATAATATAATTTTATAAATAAAACAAGTATTGATGGAAGTTTGCTAAAATACAATTGTAAAAGCTACGTTTTAATTGGTTTAGTCGATTCTGAGATTAACGTGCACAAACGTACAGACAAACAGATAAAAAAAATAAAGTTTTGGGTTCTTTTACATTGATTGATGGCCAATAATAAATTTTCTCATATATCTCACAGCACACACAGCGATCAACTACAATTTTATTACATAAATAGTTAAACCAAGTATCTTAATTTAATCATTTAAGCTTAATTCTTCTTAATTTATCGTACAAAATATCACTTAAATCATACATCCCATATAAATATTTCCTGTAACATTTGCAAAGGTTGCAATTGTGTTTCATTCTCCACTGTCACATCCATTGTAACATACTTAGCCGCTTGTAGTATCTTCAGGCAGAAAGCATTTTCTGGAGGTAGTTTATGATACAGTTGAGTAAATAAAGCCTTGGCACAGTCAAAATGGAATATGAGAGGGTCCATAACCTCATTTAAGTCTGATGGTTTCAGCAAACAACATAAATGAGCTAATGTTACACAAAGCTGAAAAATAAACATATTTTTTATACACATTCCTATACATATCTTTTGGTGTGGATATTCAATTTAACGAATTCGGTTAAACGGCTGATCACGAAGTTGTCTACATTGATAAATATTTTTATTCACAACTTTAGAATGTTGACCAAATATTTAAAATAATTTAAAATATTTCACAATTTAAATTTTCTTAAAATTCTTGCAAAATGTAGTTTAGCTTTTGCTTCTAGTTAGCAATAATATACAAATTTTCACATATCACGCTCCATATAAATTGAGAGAAATATTTATTCGATCAATATATGATATTTTAATTTACACAATTAAATACTTGGTCGCTTATACACATTATAAAAATATAAAGATACACACACATATCTTTCGAGGCTGCCGTGGCTTAGGGACGCAAGCGTGCGGCTTCAAATGCGACGGTTGTGGGTTCAATTCCCATTCGGAGAAATGAAATATTTAATATTTTCATTTTTCGATCTGGTGAAGAGGTAAAGCGAGGCGTTGTTTCGCAATAAACGCAATGCCTTCCGAAAGTCTTAACTATATAGAGATAAACTAAAAGAACATATTTTTGAAAAAACCTATATCAACTACTAAAGCTGTGTTTAAAAATATTTGTTTTTATATAAATTTACCTGCTCAATAAGATTATCCTTATGTTTATACTCTGTAAAATCGTCAACATTGGCCGCGTTTTCCATGGCCGCCATAATTCCCCGCCATATTGGCACGTAATGGTCGCCATATTGTATTCTGTTGGCGGGAGCACGTAAGGCGACCGCTGCGTTTATACGCACTTTTAAATTTTTACACTCTTGTGTCAATGCGGTTAAGTTTGAAAAAACTTTGCTCTGTAAAAGTGAAAAATTTAATGTACATTAATTAAAAAAGAAATAAATGATGTGTTCTTTTCTAGCTTCTCGCTCAATCCCGCATCAGACAAAAGGAACCCGATACTCTGTTTCCCACTTTTTGACTCGAATTAAAAATACTGCCTGTTGTGTGGCGAAACTCAGCGCTGTTTTCCAGGAACGAAAATAATTCATTTCACCGCGTATAAGTAAATAGCTGAGCCACAATGGCAATTTATTGCTCAATATCAATAAATTATTCAATAGTTTTAGCTGTTTAAGTAATATTACTTAATTTTTTTACTCAATAAATATTCCCAAAGCGAATAAATAAGAAATAAGTACCTATAATTTTTCTACACTAATAGAAAAATGAAAACGTACGTATTATAATATAAGAAGAAATAAACTAAAATAAACGACCTAAGAATAACAAATTTCTCATTTACCTGCCAACCATTAAAACAAGTGAATAAATTTTCATTTTTCATTGCATTGCCGAGAGCGTAGCAAGCGTTCCATCTCACTTTCATATTGGTCACTTTGCAAGCGCAATCCAAAAGCTTGCCTATTGCTACTTCGCATAAGGACTTTAGTTGTGTGTGCCGTTTCAAATTTTCATTTTTTATGAGTCGTAAAAGGTTTCCAAGGCCTCGAGTAGCACTCATTTTTACCTGAAATAATAAGTTTCATTAGTACTTATTTTGTGTGTTTTCCTTAACATTTTATTACCATATTTTCTTTCGGTTTTCTTGAATTAAAATGCTTTATAAATATATTTAACACTTTCAAAGTGTTTTAATCCACAATTAGGAAAGAAAAATACTTGTTTAGAAAACGTATAAAAAATTGAACGTAGCGGGACTTGAACCCGCGCCTCCTGGAAACCGACCAGGCGCTCTGACAACTTACTCGCTCTAAATAAGTATGCTTTATAAAGTTATTGCTTTCAATTTTAAGCTATTTAAATAATGCGTAATTATACTAAAGTTACATTAGATAGATAAAATCACGTAATGCCTCTAGAATTCGGTGGAAAGTGACTTAACACTAGGTTCCGTCTGCCTACCCTGCTGTGCCCGGGATACAGCGTGAAGCTGATTTGATTACATTTTTTTACATTAGATAAAATTCTCAATCAATGTGTTTTTATTGCTCATGTTAGAAGTAAAAAATATAATATAGCTATAACGTTTACCTTTTTAACATGAAACTTAGAAAAGTAAAGCTAATTATAAACATATTACTTATATTCAATCCAAGTTAATAAATGAGCAAAAATAAAAAAAATATCCACACCGATAAAATAACATAAAACCGCAAAATACGCAAATCAAAACAAAATCAGGTACGTATTATTTATTTACATTTGGTGAACTTTAAAAAATTCCACACAAAAAAACGCACCTTATCGTTGTCGTTGGCGCACTGAACGCTGACCTCTAGCAAGCGGAGTAGGAGGTCATCGCTTATATCGTCGATCTCCGGTTCCTCTCTATTTTAAGGAAATTATAATAAGATAAAGCTTTATAGAGCACCATTATAGCACGTGGAACCTTTTTTATTGCATATTTAGAGGCCAGTCGTGGCGCAGGGGCACAAAGTGTGACTGTAAAACCGATTGGTTGTTGGTTCGATCCCCACTCGAGGAGATGAAATATTTATTTAAATTTATATTTTCATTTCTTCACTCTGGTGTCGAGGCAAAGCGCGGCGTTGAGTTCTGCCACTCAACACGCAATGCCTCCAGAATTCGGCAGAAAGTGGGGAACGGAGTGTCTTAACACTAGGGTCCCTCTGCCTACCCTGCTGTGTGCGGGATACAGCGTGAAGCTATTATTTATTTTTTTATATTTATGAGTTGGTGATACGAATTGCATTGGGAAATTGTATATTCATTGTTATAAAGCTGAAGAGTTTGTTTGATTGAATACTCTAATCTCAGGTACTACCGGTTTGTATTGAAAATATACTTTTGTATTGGACAGTCCATTTGTCGAGGAAGGCTATGTATGTATTACATAATGGATTAGATTATGTGTATGTTGGGTTCCGTATGTAGCCTTTCTTAATGAACTTCTGTCCAGATAGAACGAATAAACTTTATTTAGCTTCATGCTTTATGCTGCGCACATAGCAGGGTAGGCGGAGAGCCTTGTGTTAAGACACTCACTCATTCACGGAACTCATCGCGGCGCTTTGCCTGACAAGGCGTAGTGTTGCTCTCTCACTCACTCAACACGCAATTCGACCAGAATTTGACGGAAAAGTGTCTTAAGGGAAACTGAGTGTCTTAAGATTAGATTCCATCTACCTTGCTATGTGAGAGATACAGCTGAAACTAAAACAAAATCTAGACCTAGAATGAATCGCGATTACCATTATGGAGGATTCACACTGTAATACCTGTCATTGTTCGTTCTCTTCATATTCTTGTAAAGAAATATCATTATATGCGTGATTGGACCAGAATTTGACAGAAACGAGTGTGTGAATAATCTTATTGTTTCTCATATAAGAAAACAGTACTATCACAATTTTGTGCTATATAATCTAATGTATAGATTTTAGACATTTAGTTAACATAACTTTTTATTTTTGTGTGAACAAGCATAATTTATTTCACATTTTTTATGAGTAAAAAATAGGTGAAAAATAAATAAATATTCCCAATATAAGTACTTATATAACATGGCCTGCAATATCATTATCACCTCTATGATACGTCAATAGCAATCACTAATGAAAGTAGCAAAGTCCATAGAAATTTAATCTGTTTATGTATCATTAATAAAAGTGCATGACGCATTGCAACACGCCCCCAGAGTCAACACATTTAATAGGATAAAAAAATTCCTTGTCTTGAAACTAGCGACATGGGGGGAGGGGGGGTTTAAGTAAGGGGGTTTTCATTAAATCTCGAATTCGTGTGACTTAATTGATGGATGGCTTCTTATTTCTTATCAGGGAAAATTATACGTACTTTCTAGAGCAATATAGTGGAGAAAGTTCATAGCATTATATGTTGTATTTTCTGTATTGAAATAACTTAAAATAAGATATAATTAAACGTTTTTTTCGTTTAAATTTAGGAATTTAAATTAATATCTTAACGTATTGAGTGGCTTAACTGAACACTGCGTTTTATCTAGTTGAGTCAACAGAGTGAGGAAGTTTAAATAATTTATTGCTCCAAGTCGGAATGTCGGCTGACCACCTTTTATATAAACGTTTTAAAAGCAATACTAGGTGTATTGCAAACTACGCTATAATAAAAATTAATATTATTTAAAAATAATTATTATATAGCATCCTCACATACATACTTACATATTGAGCACTAATGCATCACTGAGGTTTCCAAGTGCCCAAGCAGCTTTAGTTCGTACAACCAGAGTGGGTTCAGCCAATGCTCTCAAAATGTTCTCCCCACAGTCACTTACAAAACAAATGTCCTGCAACGAAAAGTATAATTATCATCTGCTTTTTGATATAAAATTACAAATCATTTTATTTATTTTTTATTTCAATTAATAAACACATAAGTATACATATTTTAATGTAATAAAGCAATACAATATCTGTGTAAATCCAAAATCAGTGTTTCTTTACCAACTCTTATATAAATATTTTCTTTTATTTAAAGCTTAGGCCGCAGTATGGTTAAACAGTAAAGGATTTCAACCGCCTGATTTAAAACCACACCAAAATAGGAATCTTAAATCAATTATCACCTCTCTAAGAGTTCTATACATGACCGCCATAGCCAGTGCACGGACTGCGGCCGCGCGCACCGCGGCCTCTTCGTCGCTACAGGACCCGACTAGTAACGCGCAGCATAGCATTTGTGTTCTGCTCTAGAAGGGGAAAAAATAACTTTTATATATATATACATAATAATACTAAGAAGAAATTTTCCAAGCACAAATAATTTCCTTAAAATTCAAACGGGACTATAACTTTATACATATTTATTGTCAGTTTTTATTAAAACTTATTCATAATAAACTATAAAGACTACACGTTACGTATGTATCAAAAACAAATTTCATTTTCATATTATATAAACCAAAACATATTGAAAAACTGTAACTGAGATGAAAAGGTAAAATAGTTAATAAAAAATAAATATTATCATTTTATTGGTAGTTGTGATATGTGCAGTTTAGAATAACTCCTTGTTGAGTTGTTGTTAAGTACTACAAAACTAAAGATAGTAGAGCACAATCAATGATGTTACATATAACATATATTTAAATTCAAAATATTCTTTATTCAAATAAACTCTTATAAGCACTTTTGAATCGTCGAATGAACATATAACAAAAAAAAAGCTACCACATGTTCGGAAGGCAGTTCTGCTGAGAAGAGCCGGCAAGAAACTCAACAGTTACTCTTTTCAGAGTCAATGGTATAATATATAATTTTATTACATTAACTGGCAGCTATCCTGCATCACATTCATTATAAAATATAAAAGGTTTTACCGGTAGTTCTTTAAAGGACTTCTCGCCAATATTCGCAATACAATCGCAAACTAATGCTTTTGCAGTAGTATTCTCATGGCTTTGTAACACTGAAGAAAGAGGATTTATAAATTTTTCCCACATATATACACACTGATTGAGAGGTAACGGTCGATTTGCAAGTTCTGAAACGAAAATTATAAATGTTTTGTATTTTATTACATAATAAAAAATCCATAAAAAATATAAGAATTTAATTAAAAATTGTTGGAGAAGCCTCCAGTAGTAGCCTCCAGAAGTATTCCTCTCTCAATATAGTTTTACTGATTTATCCAAATAGTACAGAATAATATAAAGTCACACAAATGAAGAAAGTACAAAAACAAATTATAGCTCCTAGCATCCTTTATCGTTAAATTTTTAAGAATTTAAACTACTATATTATAATTCTCACTAACAACATCAAACTTCACACTCAACATAATATATGATCAAACATACCCAACTTTTGTATAGCGTCACCAATTATACTTATAGTTCTAGCTGACTGTGATACAACGTCCTGGTGCTCGTGTTGAAGCATGACGCAGAGGACGTCCGCCACCAGGGGCACATGATATTGCAGAAGGTCCGACAAGTGGTGAAACGCTATAGCCGAGAGGACTTGCAGAGATTCTAGTATTATTGGTATAGCTGATGGTTTGCATCTCTGAAAAATAAATAATAAGGGTAAAATAATCTGTGCAGTTATTATATTCAAATAAGGTTTTTTTTTTATGGAAGAGACAAGGCAGCGCTCGGGTCTCCTGACGGTAAGTGATCACCACCGCCCACGGTCCCGTGCAAAACTTAAGGAGCTACAGATGCGTTGCCAGCCTTTGGAGATAGACGCGCTTTTTGAAGGTGCCCATGTCATATCAACCTGGAAACACTGCCGCGGGTAGGACATTCCACAGTTGCGTAGCGCGTGTAAGGAAATTCCTATGAAACCGCACAGTGCCACGTATCCAGGTGGTGTGGATGGTATTTTAGCTTGTGACTAATATAATAAAAAATAAACTGAATACGCCACTTATTGAATACTAATTGAGGCCAGTCGTGGCGTAGCGGCACGAGGTGTGACTGTAAAACCGATTGGTTGTGGGTTCGATCCCCACTCGAGGAGATGAAATATTTACTTAAATTTATATTTCCATTTCTTCGCTCTGGTGTCGAGGCTAAGCGCGACGTTGAGTTCTGCCACTCAACACGCAATGCCTCCAGAATTCGGCAGAAAGTGGGGAACGGAGTGTCTTAACACTAGGTTCCCTCTGCCTACCCTGCTGTGTGCGGGATACAGCGTGAAGCTGATAAACTGAATACGAATACTTACTACAAAATATATAATTATATTCTATAAAATGTATATATTTATATAAATGATAAATAATTAAATTACAATATCCAAATACATAAATGATACTACTACTATAAATATAAATAATAGTTCCCTACAATAAGTTTATTGAATTAATAAAAAAAAATGTCAATTACTCACAATTGTTTCATTATCTTTGAACAGCCAACCCATGTTCTTAAAACATATATCTAGTATCCAACTTTTAAAAGGCACTTGAGTAGGTTTTTCAGTCTTTTTGTCATAAGTGTCACAAGCAGTAAACATTTCATCATCAGAATATCCCTCCTCGAAATCTTCGCATTCATCATTTAAGGAAATAGTTTCATTGTTTATTTGATTTTCGTATTTCTGTGGTACTGAATCTTTCTCTATAGCTTTCAAAATTTCATCAACTTTTGGATCTATTGATAGCACGCATCCAATAGTAATTAATGCGCCAACCTGCAGAGTAATATCTGAAATATATTTTAAATAAAATTTATAGTTAAAAATTAAAAATCAGGTTCACGCTGTATCCCGCGCACAGCAGGGTAGGCAGAGGGAACCTAGTGTGTTGGCACTCCTTTCCCCACTTTCCGCCGAAATCTGGAGGCATTGCGTGTTGAGTGGCGGAACTCAACGCCGCGCTTTCCCTCGACACCAGAGCGAAGAAATGAAAATAGAAATTTAAATAAATATTTCATGTCCTCAAGTGGGGATCCACCCACAATCAGTTGATTTTGCAGTCACACTTTGTGCGTCTGCGCCACGACTGGCTTCATATTTATAATAAAACAGACAATTATTAAGATTAGCTTATTTATTAAAATTTATTTTTTTAAGTTTTATTTGTTTACTTATAATGTACAGGGTGTAACGACGGGGGTCTATGGGTAGAGTAGAGGCACTTACTTCCCATCCACTTTACCACCATGTATATTCAGCGATATTCGTTGGTTTAACAGATATTTACAAGTTTGTATTTAAAAAAAAACAACAGATTCTTGAAGAAAATTAGACGACAGCACTATCCAATGCACAGAGTGCGCGTGCACTAGAAGTAGTGTATTGTTAAGTACGCGTAAATACAAACCTTTGTGTACTAAAAATCTTCTAGTCGATCTCACAAGATCACTTATCAGTCCCTGTTGCATTTTGTGGTACGGTGTCGCTTGTACTAGCGCGGCGCAGCATTTCAAAGCTACTATGATAACCGCGTGATTTCTCTCAGTGTCTAGTATGTTAACTAATATCTTATGCATACATGTTATTATGTAGCCTAATGACACAGAGAATGGTATGAACGACGTGTTTGTTCTTTTGCTGTGAAATTAATATTTAAGTTATATTTTAATAAGAAAATTGATTTAGGTAAAATATTATAATTGTAGAAATGCTAGATGAACTCATGGGTACTACTGGTATTGATAAAAACACCAAATTTCAACCTTTTTATTCAATTGTCAGAACGAAGTGGTATGGAACCCTAAACGGATAAGGATATCAGTTTATGCTTTAGTTGTATTGTCGTAGGTTCAAGCAAATAGGACAACAAGAATGATACATATGACATCCTTCAATATAAATAATTACTTAATATTTACTTGCTATTCTTTTGCTTAAAACAATTTTTAAATAAATCTATACAAATAGTTAAAAACACACCTTGTTTCAGCTTGTGATAAATACATTCTTGATCCTGATAGTAAAGATAAAATTACACTTAATGAACTTGCTCTGCTACCGGCTATTGGGTCAGTTACCGCACAGTATGCCAATGTTTTTTTCGATTTTTCCTCTCCCAACCAATTGTTCACTTCTGGACAATCGGGTAAAAGAGCCCACCAATATCCAAATATGTCCTTTTTGTCTTTAGTCTGAATAAAGAAAACATAAAAAAATATACTATTCTTTTACATATGTAATGAAATTATATTTTGACATAGATGTGATGTTAACTACAATGTAAGATTATTTCTTGTATAAAAAAATATAGAATCCTACAGCCGTCATGTTTACAGTTAACACTTTATACTTTATGAATCATTTAGTCAAAACTTATTCAAACAATAAAAATCAATAAAAAGGTTTACCTACCTTAAATATTACAAGAAACAAATTAGCAGCACTTTGTCTGACTCTGGACTTCAAAGCAATCAGCTTGGCTTCCCTTCCATTTTCCATATCAGACATATCAGAATCACTTGTTAGTGCCCAACATGCTTTATTCTTTTGTGTGTCTAAATAATTCTTACTAGCGGGTTTATAAGCTGAGTTATTCTCAAAATTGTCAACATCTCTCATTAAGCTACGATCAGAGACTGGTATTTCTTTCTTTAAACTCTCAATTGCATTATTTCTTTGTTTTCTAATTTTTTGTTTCTGAAATTGTAAACAAATAAATGTTTAGTAGTTATATTTTCTTAAAAAATCTTACTATTGTGTGTATTGTGGCATTCTTCTTGGTCTTAAAATTTAATTTAATATTATATCATGAAAATTTGATGGAAAGTGGGAATAGAGTGTATTAGTACTTGGTTGTTCTGCTTACCATACTATGCAGCATATATCATGAAGCTAAATACTATGTCACATAATATATTTATTTTTAACTTGTGTTTGCAGTCAGTAGCAGATGAATGACATCCATACATAATATAATATAAAGAATAAAGGAGAATTATATAATACCTTTCCACCTTTAACATTTAGTCTGACAGGTGCAGCAGCTACAGTTTGTTGAGCGGGCATTATTTTTTCAGGCTTTTGCCCTTGATTGACAAGTCCATATAGAATAAAATATCTACATATTCCAATTGCTTCCGGCAAAGGTAAGGTAACTTTTTGGTCATTGAAATAAATGTGTGATAATATTTTGAATGAGGATATCAAAACCTGTGATAAACATGTTTTCGTTTAAATATATCATTATTCTATATAATAACCAAAATAAATAAAAAATATAAATACTAGAACTAAAATTATATTATAAAAATTTTAATTAAATTATAATATATTATTTATTATAAGTAATTGATATTTTTGGTAGACTACTTAAGTTATAGCTTTTATAGATTATATTATATACAGTCAAATTATTATTTTAATAATATATTTTTTTTTACTTACTTTACAAAACATTGACTCATCTTGGGACTTTCTAAGACCATTCATCAACAATCTTATTATAATTTGTGAAACAATTTCTTTAATTTCCAAAACAATTTCAGGTTGTTCTGTTGATTTTGTCTCATCTATAGTTAACAGACATGCAATACATTTCAGAGCCAGCAAATTTATTTGTAGAGAATTTGAATGGTGTAAGTTGTTTTTATCAGGGTCTATGAGATTTATCA
>JAATLQ010032596.1:75290-126537 GCA_013421005.1 Heliconius erato x Heliconius himera
CAAAATGTCTGGTAAAATAATGTCTGAACATCTTCTTATGCACTCAACATGCCAAGCAACAACTTTCCCTAAGTAATGACTTTCAAATTGTATATTTTGCTTAGTGACAATACTTTGTATAAGATGTGAAGTTTTAGCAGCTAAAAATTCATCAGCTGGTTTTATATTTATGCATAGTGATGTTATAAGTGCTGCGGCGTCCTAAAAGAGTTGAAATATGTTTTTTATTTAAAATGTTGTAATAAATGTAATAAATAATCTCTATTAATGGAAAAACTAGTACTTGCCTGTTTTCTCACGAATAGTTCCGCCTTATATGGTTGAGCATTAAGTTCATCAATTAATGAATTAATTTTCTCTTTATTATAATCCTTGGTGTAAAGATGAGCACAAAGATCTCCCGAAAGTATTTGAAATTCTTGTAATGCACTCATTTTAATTAAGAGCAAAAAATTTAATTTCAATTCATTAGATTGCTATCGATGATTTTAATAAAAATAAATCTTTGTGTAATAAAATTTAGGGATATTTAATATATAATTTGCACATAATTTGAACATGTTTTTATTTTACCTAATAAGTTCCTTAATTTACTTAGTTGTCAAAGTCACATTGACATTTAACAGATGTCATCTAATATAATATTATAATGGTAACATTTTACAAATGGCACAACTTTTCAAAGATTTATAAAGTGATAAATTATTAAAAATTAATAAAAACTAAATATTGTTCATTATATCATAATTATAACGCTATAGTGAGTTATAATAATTCTTATACTTTAAGTATACAAATAAAAAAAATATAAGCCTCACTCCTACCTGATCTTAGTCCCGGCGTTTGTTAGCAGGATCTGCCTTTGCGTTGGTCATAAGGAGGGTCTAACTACAGTTACAAACATAAGCATATAATATATATAGTCTTCTATAAATGGATGTCAAATCACATGTGCGGATGTGTGATATCATATGTGGATGTAAGATCACACGTGCAGATGTGTGATCACACTTGTGTATATGAGATCACATGTATGGATGTATTATCACATGTGTATCTACACATGAGATGACATGTATGAAAGTGAGATTACTTGAGTGGATTTAAGAGCACATGTGTAGATGTCAGATCATATGTGTATGTAAGATATGAAATCACATGTATGAATGTAAGTTCACATATGTAATTATAATGAAATTTCGTTGTCGTGGATCGTTTTATCAGAAAGCAGAAAGCGATTCGTGCACTATTGCTTATTGAAACATTTATTGCGCGTTGAAACAAATTGACATGATCTAATCCATTATAACCCATCCTGAAACAAAGAAGGTCGATTAACAGCCACTTTTTATAAGGAAAATAAAAAAGTTAAACATGAACCTAAATATAGCTAGTTTTTATATTTACATACGCCACATAATTTCAGACTGATGTATAATTTTTTAAATATTATTTTTTTCTTTTCAAAACCAATCAATTTTAAGAATTAATAATATCTAATTTTATATTTTTAATGTAAATATGAATGAAGCCATAAAGGACACCGTTCGTCATCCATGGGAGATCGTGATAAAAGATACCAACAGAGAAAAATTCAAATGGGCACATAATTCAATAAATAATCCTCAGTTTCCTGTGAAAACCAAAACGAACCCCGTTAAAGACCGCGTCAAATTTACAGTTATTGGAAATAGAAAGGCTAAAGAATTTATATACTGTACTCATTTCGTAAAAACTTTGTACAAATATCGAAAGAACATATTTGATGCTCCTATAATAAGAGGTTTGTTTGTATTAAAAAAAAAGTCTAGTAGGTATTCTTAGTTCTAGTTGTTATATCAAGATCTTCGTTTTGTAATTCGTAGGGCAAAAAAGTGCGTAAAATAACCTGACCATAGATATATCTACTTATTTAGTTTTTCATTTTATAAGGTGTAACAAGTGTAGAATGGCCAAAAATTTGCAATGATTTGAAACTGCAGTATGGAGGTATAGCATATTGCTTGGAAAATGATGTAGCAATAATATTGAATGACAAATTTCTCGGCGGCGATAAAGAATTAAAAGAAGTACTAGAGTCAAGATATAACTATCATATGATATTAGATTACCGAAAAGAAGCAATTGCAAACTTCGCCGATTTTGTTAAAACTTCTGGGGTTAGTAGCCACGTGAAGCTCATAAGGTTTTTTTAGCTTCATGTTGTATCCTACATTTAACATGGTAAACAGAAGGGTTTGTCCTTAGTGTTAACACAATTTCCGCGCAATTTTCAAGATATTGTAGGTTGAGTAGCGGAACAATACGCCGCGCTTTGTTTTATTGAACTCACGGCCGTCGTATTTACAATCAGACGCTGTGCCGCTGCACCACGACGGTTTCGATAGGATTTTAGAAAACAAAATATAAACTAGATGAACAAAAATAACTAAGAATATAATTATTTGTAAAAAAAAATATTATACCTACCTAAAATCAAATTTCAGAGACCATGTGCTTATATGCACATCGCCATAGATGACCAATACACTGGTAGCCTAATTTTCATGGTAATTCATTTTGTTACAATACAATTGAATTTACCTTTGAAATTATAAACTTATTAATATTTCAATTCTAACAGCTCTATTCGGATATTGTTCCATACACTTGCGAAAACTTTCTTCGCCTTTGCCAAAACAAGAGAGGAGGATATTCTGGAACTCCCGTACACCGTATAGTAAAAGATGGTTGGATACAATGCGGAGGATTCGGTCTGAAAAATTCAGAATTAAACTGTGAAAATTTTATAATTCCTCATGATAGACGTGGATTACTTTGCATGGCTAACGACGGAAGGTAATAACTATAATGTTTTTTTTTAAATAGATGGAAAGTCTACAAGTAAGGTAGACAAAATCTAATAGGTTTAGATTAAATCTAATAGGTATACCATTAGGTTTTGTCTACCTAAACGTGAAAGGTGTTTCACCTCATCACCTAGGACTAAGGTATATCCTTTCCTTAATTAACGAGAATTAATACCATATTGTAATTTATTTTGTACTACATTATGATATCATCAGACATAAAGATTGTTCTACGCAATTTTTCGTCCTGCTTCAACCTGCCCCTTGGATGGCTTATAAATACGTTGCATTCGGACAATTAATTGATGGGGAGTCCACGTTGAAGGCAATTGAATCTGTTCCCACGTTTTATGAATCACCGTTATCTAAAGTTATTATGGAGCAAACTGGTGTGTTGAATCTAGAATATCAAGATATAAGAATAAGTAAACATTTAAATGAATATTTACATGGGCATATAGAGGATCTTGTGGCTCTGGGTGATCTGCTCTATGCAGTGAGTACAGTTATTCTATGTAGTCTACAGATGTTCGGAATTAAACATTCAACTTTTTAATATTTTATTAAAAATAATATATATAATACTCGTACACATAACAGGAATTAATGGAGACAGTATTTAATGAAATAGAATTTAAACGAATCGCGTTGCAAGAGATCCAAACGGGAGAGGCAGAGGAGGGTGATATTCAAGTGGAAGATGAAAGAAGAAATATTCGTCCAACCGAGAGGTTATTATGAGAGAATATTTGTATAAGCCTTGTGCTTATTTTTATTTATAATTATATGGGTTGTCTTGTAATAATTAATTTTAATATATATGATAGTGCCACGTATATTAAAATAATTCTAGCGCGATATGGTCGTAATAATGATCATAATTTAAATTCAATTATATTTTTAGATTCATTCGAAAAAAAGAAGATTTACAACAATTACAAAAATCTCAAACTTACAATAGCACTCAAACTTATAATAGCACCGCCACATCTCTAGATATTCTCGAGGAAAATAAAGAATTTGATGTAGAAGTCTACGAATATGAGCCTGAAGAGTCTTATCATCACGTATCAATAGGAACTCCTAGTTTAGTCGTAAAACCTGAGAAGCCGTTTTATATAGCGTTTACTGACGTCCTTTATCCTGGTGAAACGGATTCCACTTATGATTTGAAAAAGTAAGATTCTTTGTCCCCCCTATGACAATTTATTTCTGTTTTAGATAGACAAGTCCTGGCCCACTACTATTTATTAAAATTTATATTTCCATTTCTTCGCCCAGGAGTCGAGACAAAGCGCGGCGTTGAGTTCCGCGACACAACACGCAATGTCTCCAGAATTCGGCGGAAAGTGAGCAACGGAGTGTGTAACACTAGGTTCGCTTTGCTTTGCTACCCTCCTGTGAGCGGAATACAGCGTGAAGCGGATTTTTTATTATTATTATTTTTTGATTAATAGGTTCTTACGCGGTGATTATTGCCTGGAGGGTGATCTTCTCAAACATATACCCAAGAAAAAGGCTGAAAGAAACTTCTCCTTTGAATCAGAGATTTATAAACAAGATGATGAATCGGAAATAGAATCAGGTAAAATAAATTTAATTTAAATATGAGTTACGGACCGTCAACGTGTAATTAGTACGAGGCTAGTAAGTTTTATTGATTCTTATTGTGCCCGAAAGTACGTTGATTTTATTGGATATACTTACGTATTCTCGTTTATTTATCTCTTATAAATATTTCAGTTGAATCTTTGTCTTTTGAAGATGAAGAAGAGATAAGAAGATATTTAAAGTGAGGCTATTTCTAACTTACATAATTTTGTCTATGTAGGCCTAGATATAATTTTATTTTAAAATAGAAATTGTGTATGTTAATATATTGAGGCCAGTCGTGGCGCAGGGGCACAAAGTGTGCCTGTAAATCGACTGGTTCTGGCTTCGGTCCCCACTTGAGGAGATGAAATATTTATTTATATTTTCATTTCTTCGCTCTGGTGTCGAGGCAAAGCGCGGCGTTGAGTCCGGCTACTCAACACGCAATGCCTCCAGAACTTGGCGGAAAGTGGGGAACGGTGTGTCTTAACACTAGGTTCCCTCTGCCTACCCTGCTGTGTGCGGGATACAGCGTGAAGCTGTGTATGTTAATTAAACTTTTATTTTATTTTTTTTATATGTTTAGTTATAAGTATGCATGCTTTTTAAAATTTCACAAAAAAAAGACAGTTTTTGAGCACGTTTGGGGCGCTATTAACCTATATATATAAAAGGACTTGTGCTGACTGACTGAGGTAAGACGCACGCAGAGCCGTAACCGCTGATGGTAGAAACGTGAAATTTGGGCATATGTTTATTTTCATATTCTGGACATCCACTAAGAAGGGAATTTGAAAAATTTTAACCCTAAAGGGATGAAATAGGTGTTGAAAGTTTGTATGGATTTTTTTTTAATCTAAACCGATTTTAATAAAATTTGAAATTCAGACTCTTAAAAATATTTCATTGAACACGTGTTTCATAGTTATTAAAAATTCACCCCCTAAGGGTTCAAATAAGGGGTTGAAAGTTTATATGGAAAAATCTTTAAATTGCCACCGATTTTTATAAAAATTTAAATTCAGACTGTTAAAAATATTTTATTGAACACGTGTTTCATGGTTTTTTTTAGAATTCACTCCTAATAAGCGGGCGAAGCCGCGCGCGCCCACTAGTCAAAGATAAAAAAGCATAAGTTTCGGTAACATTCGGTATGTAGTGAGCTATTATGCCCCCTTATATAGCTTAATTCCCGTACCAGCCTGCCTACACGGTACACCTGTAGAACTGTAAGGCAGAATAATAAAGGATCTATTATTTGTTTTAAAATTATTATGAAATTTATCAAAAAAGTATGTAAAACTTGTGAATTGCCCTTAACGGTTTGTATATATTGTCCTTTTGTTTAGATTGAATGTAGATCGGGTAAGCTTCGCCGGCGGTGTCATAAGAAACATCGCGCGTGGTCTCGGTAAACATAACATTTTCGAGAATACAAGAAAGTAAGTCCAATATTTTATTTGTTAAATACCTTACTTATATAAGTATTTTTTTTAAATTTCGTGTTAAGTTTTTGTTATTCACATCTCTACATTCTAGTTTCAATATTAAATATATAACAGCAACATTTAAGCTGTATAGTACGTAATCCTATCACGTTTAATTGTGTGCTCGGAATTTGTTCCATATTGAAGTGTTCGATAGAAATAGTTTAATAGACATATTTTCATTTGCCCGCCCGACCCTACTGCTCTAACGAATGTAGACTGGCTCGAATTTAGGTGAAAACCGCAGACCGGAGTGTTTGGACACTACCTAACATACTTAAAAAGTGAAAAAAGGCGTGAAAGCAAACAAAAAAAAAGCAAAATCTCATGTTATATTAAGCTATTTTAAAAAAAAAATCTATTGAGAGAATTATTTTTAGTCATATTATGTGACGTTACAGATCCGATCTTATTACTGATGAAGAGTTGAGAAGATTCAGGTACATTTATAAGAAATTATAAACTCCAGTTGTATTTTTCTGTATCGTTATTTAGAAAAATATTATTTTTTATAGAGTTGCGTCAACAGATCGTCGTTCGAGAGAGGCTCATGATAAGTAAGAATAATTTTAACTAAATAGAAACAAATACATTACTGTTTTTTTCATATTTTTTCTTTTTATCATTTCGATTAGGAAAGTTTCTATAAGCATATCTTCGACTAAGAGACAACCAAGTAAAATTAGAAGACGTCAGACAGGCTTTGTCAGGACCGAAGATATAGCAAAAATATACTTAATACGTGATTCTATTTCGGAGGATCTTAATTCGAAAGATGATGATGATGAATCATTCACAGAATCACGGTAAAATTGTTTTTTTTTAAACAACTAAAAGCGCGTATTTGACAAAAACTGGTGTGTACTCGTGTAAATATGTATGTTGATGATAGAGTGGTCGTGTAAATAATATGTATATGGGTGTATGTAAATTTTGAAGTCATTTTAAGGATTTAATATCCGGGACAAAGGCTCAGTAGCTAGAGGTACCATTGAAACACGTATAAGGACTTATATAGCTTATATAACATCTACTAAGTTTAGTAAGATAAATGTCGGTGGCAATTGGAGAACGGAAGTTAATTTATATAGAACAGTGTCTTTGCCAGGTTTCTTCTGCTTACCCTCCTATGTGCGGGAAAAAGCGTGAGGCTAAAGAAAAGAAATTAACTTGTAGTGGTTAAACGTATTTCTGCCTCTTAATTTCTCAGATTTATTATTAATATAAATATTATCAAATTGTCTTATATGTTGTATACGTAAATTGTCAGCAAAGTCCGTATAGCAGAATCGGCAATAGCCACACAAACTGGAAGCAGAACGCCACGTAAGCCGACCGGGTTCCCCCGCGGTGACCTCACCGGGTCCGACGCGGAAGTACACAGAAAGTCAGCGCTATCCCGTTTGTATAATGACCTTACTACGGATTCCGATGAGGGACCAACACTTAAACATTACAGGTATTTTGTATATTGTTATAAATAAAATTGTTAGATAAAATGGTTGTAAGACACTGACTGACATTCTATAAGACTTCCATTTCTATTCTTTTGAAGTTTTGCGATACGAAACCCTAAGAAGTTGTTTAAGTTAAAGTATATAAAAAGTTAAAGTATAATTATGACACACTTAATTAGTATAAAATAGATTTAATTGGGCTTAACAACAAAAAGGGACACAAGCGTGTGACTATAAACGCGACAGGTTGTGGGTTCGATTCCCACTTTATAAAAAGAAACATTTAATATGGTCATTTCTTCGCTCTGGTGTGCAAAGCGCGGCATTGAGTTCGGCCACTCAACACGCAATGCCTTCAGAATTTTGCAGAAAGTGGAGAGCGAAGTTTTAACACTAGGCTTGCCTGCCTATCCTGTTACATGCAGGATACAGCGTGTAATTAAAAAAAAAGAGATATCAATACATGATATCACACTTGCAATATGCAATAAATGCATACAATTCAAAAATACTTAGTAAAATTTGCTTGGCAAATTGGTATTGTTAAAAATAATCGATTTGTAGACCTTCAGTGCCGACACCCAAGCCGAAAACGTTCATGTTAACCCAAACCCCGATGGTTGGAAGAGAAGCGGAAAACATAAGAGATCATTTTCCACGCCAATCCATAACAATGGAGAACAGCTCTTTCGAGCAGGCACTTAGTGTGCAGCATGGCAGAAAAACTGCCAGAAAAATTTCCTCTGACTACGTGAAGACAATCGACGTGATGGAACATCGCAATCAGAACTCCATACGCAGTGTGGAGTATGCGAAGACACGACCCTCGTTGAGCGTGTCCGAATATCAACAGAGGAACTTAAAACAAAAGGAGAGTAATGAGAAAAATTGATTGCATTGATTGATGAAGGAAGGATGAAGGTGATTTACTCGTTGAATAACATTTACACATTTACCATATGTAGTTCGTGGACACGATGGGTATGTCCACACATTTTAGCCCCCATATATCTTTGGGCTAGGCCTGTAGTGGCGCAGAGGCACTAGCATGTGACTGTAAACGTGGCGGTTTGCGGGTTCGATATCCACTCGAGGAATTCATTTAATGTTTAATATTTTCTTCGCTCTGGTAATGATGCAACGCGCAGCGCTGAGCTACGCGACTCAACACGCAGGGCTTGCAGGATTCGGCAAAAAGTGGGCATGTGTTTCTGAATTGGAAAGGAGTATCTTAACACTAGGTTCCCACGTTCCCTCCACTTACCCTATTACGTGCGGATACAGCATGAAGCTTTTATGGCTTATTGAGGCTTGACATGCTGACGATATAATCTGTAGTTTGTGATAATGCAACCGTTGAACTTGATAGTAATCATTTTTACGAGAAAGCAAAATCTATTTGTGAATTGTTACCCCCACTCACATTTGGCCGATTTAATGTGGCTGTGCCCATGAAATTTTTGAGAGCTGAGTCCGCCCCTGGTAGATTTTTATATATCTAACTGTACTAAAAAAATCTTATAATTAACAAGCTTTCTGTATCAATTTCATAAAGGATTACTTTAGTTAATATACTGCCATCCTAGAGTTATATTAGCATGGAATGTATTGTTTTTACTTTTAATAGAAAGTTAAGACGTTTATGGGCATCGGTCGACATTCGGTTTGAATATCAATCTTATGTATGTATTATACATACATATTTAAAATTTATATTTTAATTTCAGGAGGATGAATATTTAAAAACTTTATAAATAAAATATTTTTTTTATTTTGCTTCGTTTGTGCAAATAAATTTAATTTGAACTTTGACTAATTGTATTTTCATTGTCGAGGCCAGCCGTGGCGCAGGGGCACAAAGTGCGACTGTAGAATCGACTGGTTGTATGTTCGATCCCCACTAGAGAAAATGACAAAAATATTAACATTTATATTATCATTTCTTTACTTTTGTGTCGAGGCAAAGCGCGGTGTTTAGTTCCGCCATTCAACGCAATGCTCCCAGAACTCGGCGGAAAATGGGAAACGCACTGTCTTAACACTAGATTCCCACTGCTGTGTATTAGAGATTAGATTAGATTAGATCCAAAAAAATTAAAGCAACACTATTGGAACTATGCTTATATAAGTTTCATATATTTACTAAAAAAAACTTAAAATAAAAAAAATAAGAAGAAATGAATTTTATATAATTATAATTGAACATACAAATTTCCCTTCACAATATATTTAATACTACAAGGTACAACATGGTAACATTATCACAATGCATTTTGTGTATTTAATCTTATTGCGACCTAGTTCTATAACTGACAAGATAGAAATCAGAATAAACTATATAACTATTTCGATATAATGAAATAAAATATATAATAATAAATATTTAAAACGATTTATTTGTTTTATTTTTATTCATCTTTCCACGCAATATGACAGTCACAATTGTATTATGTAGGTTTTGAACTCCAAATGCATACTTATCTTTTTTGAGGCACTAAAAAAAATTTTTTTTTTTAAATTAATCACTTTTTTTACTACTTTATAGGTATACACAAAAAAAGGCGATATAACTGACCAGTAAATATATAAATAATTATATACATAGTAGCGAAAAGCAAGTATCTAAAACATAAAACAGTAATTATTACAATGATAAAATCGTATAAATTGATTCATTTTTAAACATTTATCAATTATTAATATTAAGAAGAACATTTCAATTATAATTGAAAATTTTCAGTTTTGTTCACCTGAATGAATTGACTGTAAAATTATGAATTTAGAGTTCAAAACCTATATCAATCTCATTATTATCAACATAATATTGTAATATCGTGATGCCCTGCATATAGTGCTTACTTAAAAAGTCTTAATATATAATAATATATATATAACTACCTGATTGCGCCATTTCCATTCAGTCATATCTTAATGGCACTCTTACAAAAATTTAAATGAAATAGCAGGAATCTCCTTATAAGTACTAAATTCGTCGTGATTTATAATTTATATAACTAGAAATGACAAGCTAAATACAACTTTGGTCTTTAAATTTTTATATAAACAATTGAAGGCTACATTTTTATTTATTAATAATAAACATGTTGTTTTAGGAGAATCCTGTGTCAGCAAAGCATTTAATATTTTTACATAATGACGGTTTCTATATATGTATTTTTACTTTATGGACATCTTGAGAATAGATTGTGAAATTAATAAGACTAATTAGATCAGGTTACCATTGTTGTCGATTGTATTTAGATATTAAATTTTAATAATTACAGATTATTAAGAAAATCGATGAATTTCGCTGTATTGCTAGTTAACATGACGGATTACAATACGTAAAACAAATACTATACATCTATATAATAGAAGTAAATATAACAACTGTTTTTAATCTTATCAATTTCAAAATCAGTTAGCAACACTATTGTATGTCTATTGTCTAATTATTATAAATATCTTTTTTTTATCTGAAATAACAGGCCACATTAGAACCAAATTAGGACAACATTAAGAAAACGTGTGCAATACATTTTAAAGTTATCAAAAGCCAAACCTATGCTATAAACAGTTTTTTTTTTCATATATTTTTTTCCTTGTATAGCACCCCCAATTTAATAATCTACGTGGCCATCACCCTCGAATTCACTATAAGTAATGATATAGAAATATTCGTCGATTTGTTCGTTTCCACACAGTCATAACGCCTAATGTGATGTGAAAAATGTTTTTTTTTTTATTACAATTAGAGGCCATCCATAACATACATCCACACGTTAATGTAGTGAGAACCTTTCGAGATATTATATTACATACAAAATATAAATAATATAGAATGCATTCGGGTAACTCCGGAAATTGGGTATTTTAGGATATCTACTAGATAAATGATGCCAAAGCAAAACATACTGCTGAGTTCGGTACGTAAAGGGAATTACTAGAAATACTAACTCCGAAAATCATTATTCAACAATAATTATTCGACAGTCATTATTTTTTGGTGTAAAATTTAAAATTATACGACTTTCTTCTATATATCTAAAATTGTAATCACTTGAGACACAAACATAGTAGGGGAAAGGTAAAAAAATCACGAAATACGTGACGTGACGTAGTTTATGGATAACGACTAATATGAGAGTTAAATCATTTTTCTTTTCGAGTTTCAAGTACAAATAAACTAAAACAATATTCTGATCTAATGGCCATGCCCGTGACCGTGTCCGTGCCCGAACGTGTTCATTCCGTTAGTTTGCGGCGGTGGCCTGTTATTATTGCCTTCAACGTTGGTCTCGTTTCCATTTCCGTTGCTATTTCTAGATTCCAGTTGTTGATTCCACATTCCAGCGTAGAAACCGGCTTGGGCTAAAAGTTCTTCGTGACTGAAAATTAGGAATAATTTTTTTAATATCGGTCCTTCATAGTGTGTCGGTTATGAATCCGATTTTCACCAGAGTTCCCTCTCGTTTGGTAAGTTATTTTTATTTCTATTAAATATCGTCACTCAATAGGCAACGTCTCCAAAATTAAGTGGTACGAAACTTAAATAAAAAAACTCTAACTCCATCTAAAGGCAATAAAATTTTAAACCTATAATAATATAATTATAATTGTTATTTATGTAATCTAGAAACACACAAGGTCACACTTTTCGCACTTAGTAAAATAAGCACAGACACCTACCCCTAAGAATTAAAGTGTGCATTGATTAGTGGACCTCAACACCGCTGTTTATATAGCGCTGATAAGCCTTTTTTGAAAAATCTTAATTTTAATCTTATAAGCTACGAAATATATACAATTGAAAAGTACCACATTTCATTTTAAAAACAAATGTTATATTAGTAACAGCATATGCACAAAGATGGCGTTAATCAGCTCATACTTGTTCACAACACCGTATGACATCATATCATGGCGGATGCTGTTTAGCATATTTAAAAATACAAATAAAAATATGAGAACTATGATATGAATATTAAAAATAATTATGTAATTTAACTTTATTATATAAATAATAATATACGTTACTTTCATTTCTATATAAACTAAAACAAAAAAAAAATAGTTACACATTTCGATATTTTTACTCATACAGAGTATTTTTTTTTTCTATATTTGATAAACTTACTTTCCCCTCTCAATGATCTCTCCGTCCTTGAGGACAAGAATTTCATCTGCATGTATTATTGTAGAGAGTCGATGCGCGATGATCAACGTTGTTCTGTTTGCACATACACGTGATAACGCCGACTGAAATCATTAAAACAAGAGATATAATTTTTATTTTTTGAACTGTATTTTACGCTATAAATAGAAAAAAGGGCACAAGGCAACACGACGGTTGTAAGTTCGATCCCACTCGAGGAAATAAAATATTTATTCAATCAGCTTCACCAGGTTCATCAGGTAGGCATAGGAAACTTAGGGTTAACACACTCCATTCCTCACTTTCCTCTGAATTCTGGAGGCATAGCGTGTTGAGTGGCAGAACTCAATGCCGCGCTGTGCCTTGACACCAGAGCGAAAAAATAGAAATATAAATTTAAATAAAAAATTAATTTCCTCGAGTGGGGATCGATCCCACAATCTTTCATTAGCTTTCATAAGCACATTTGTGCCTCTGCGCCAAGAAAGTGGGAAACAGAGTATTTTAACACTAGTTTCCCTATGCCTAACCTGCTTTGTGCGGGATACAGCGTGAAGCTCAAATAGTATAATATTTTTATAAAACGTATAAAACAAATAACGTACGGGACTAAAACCAGTTCCTCTTGTATACTGTTCATACGCTCACCTCTAACCACACGTTCTTAAATTCTTATCAAGTTTCGACGATACATCGATGTACAGTTACGTGACTGACAGTGAAAAGGTAATAAGACATATATAATGCATATCGAGTTATCAGAGTCAGCATTGACTTTAGGATGAATTAATCAATAAGCGATACGCCTGTATTACTTCACAAGACAAACTTATTTTTTTTTAAATAACTATTATTAAAAAGTACCGTAGGCCGTATGTATATAGGTTTAATTATAATTGATAGGAATTTTCTACACAGGTCCAAAATTTTAAACATAATCTTACTTGTATATTCCTCTCAGTGTTCGTATCTAATGCTGAAGTAGCTTCATCTAGTAGTACTATAGCGGGATCTTTGAGCAATGTCCGTGCTATTGCTATTCTTTGCTTTTCACCTCCACTCAAACGGAGACCTCTTTCACCAACCTGGAATTATAAAGTGAAACCAAAATGAAAGTATGTATTCTTAATTTTAAAAAATGCATAAAAAGTTACTGTATGTTTTTTAAAAAAAAAATTAAATTGTTATTCTATATTTACACGTTTTCTAAATAAGTATAGTTACAAATGTAGAAAATATTTTAGAAAATGTTTAAAAATTCAAAGACAATGGCACTAGAATCCGTACCTTATGGAAACCGCCCAAGCACCCCCACCACACACGTACGACTAAAAAGTCGTACGTTCATAAAACGTTGCAACTTTCTGACCAGAGAAATAAGATAACTTAAACCTTAATAAGTTTTATAGTATAATTTATTCTTTCTTACCTTAATATAAAATAATGACAAATAGCCTTCGTGGCGTAGTGGGACAGCGCCTGTTCGACCACTAAACATGCAATGTCTTGAAAATTCGGCATAAAATAGAGAACGGAGTGATATAACGCTAGGTTCCGTCTGCCTACTCTGCTATATGGAAAAAAAACTTAAAGCTGAAACAAAAACGATATGTAATAGTAATTTACCTGAGTATCATAAGCGTCGGGGAACGTGAGTATTCTGTCGTGTATATCCGCCATTTTGGCCGCTGAGATTACGTCCGCTGAGGTCGCTGTCAATCTTCCATATTGTATATTATACCTGTTAATAAATACAAGGGTTTATTTTGTATACTTTCATGTAATTAAAAATCTAATATTAACTTAATGTAACATCAACATAAAAAAAATATCAAAGTCTACAACAGTACAGTCAATCTGGGTGCGTTTCTTTAGTTTTTGGATTTGGATTTTAGGTTGTTTTCTTTTATTTTTTTTATAAGTTTCTAATCTGTCTAAATTATTTATATATTTTTTTTAATGCTGATTAAAAATATATAGTATACAAATACCAAATGCTCTAAACTTCTTTTGCGGAATGATTGTTTTATTACATCAATTACATCCATTATTTAATAAAACACGAACCTATTTTACCTTCTTATTAATTTAATAAGAATAATTATGACTAGCATTTTATAAATGGTTCTATAATATTATGAGAGCACTTATAAAACAAAAACACAATGTTCTTTTAATTTTAAGACAGTGTAAAATATCACTCATATCTGTCAAAGTTACCCAGATTGACTGTAATGTTGACTTTGATATTTGTGTTGTTCCTTGATTTTGGTTTATTTCAAACCTATTTATAAATAAAAAAAATCAATCATTCTTTCATTCCATATGGCATGATCATATGATATTCCTTTATCAAAGAGCCAATAGTCAGACCTTCGTTATTTTATAAAGCCTGAAAATTTATGTGCGCAAACACCCAACACTAGTAAGTACTATCAAGGAATATGGAGTTTGAGTGGTGGTTACTTTGGTAGTTATTAGGTAACAAAGATGCAAAAAATAGTACCTAAGTTTCGTTAAATATTATAAAACTCAACTTTTTAATATTTTCTTGGGAATAATATTAGACATGACGTTGTCCCTTGCCAGACACTTGGCAAGATTTTACCCCCATGCCAGACACGTAAGACTATAATGTAAATAATATAATTCGCTCCTAATATGTTCATAGGCACATAAAGCTCATTATAGGATTTGGGGGTGTCGTCTGGCAGAGGTTTAACCATGCTATATTCTGGCAATTCAGTGAATATTTACCTCGCAGTATTGTTAAAGAGCACGGTGTCCTGCGGCACCACGCCGATGGCGGCGCGCAGCGAGGCCTGCGTGACGCTGCGCACGTCCTGGCCGTCCACCAGCACGGCGCCCTCGTTCACGTCGTAGAAGCGGAACAGCAGCCGCATCACGGTGGACTTGCCCGCTCCGCTAGGGCCAACCTGGCTCATATCAAATATTTTGTTTTTTTTTCTTTTTTTTTAGCTTCACGCAACATTTCGCATATACCAGGGTAGACAGAGAGAACCTAGTGTTAAGGCCATCCACTAGTGCTAAAAGATTTCGCGTTGAATGACGGAACTGAACGCCGCACCTTATCTTTATAGCAGAGCGAGGAAATAATAATTCATATCACCTTTAAGATTGAATCTACAGCTGTCGTCAGGATTAGGGTCACACGGATGGGTGATATATTATGTTCAATTTAATACAAAATATATTAGGTGTATCGGTTTGAGGTGAGTTCATAATATTTTTGAAAGTGATAAAAAGCCTGCGCAGATTTGATTTTAGGATTATTTTTACTTTCGATTATTTTATTTCGGAGTGAACAATACGCTCGTTCAGAAAATCCAACTTCAGGGCAGCCACGGATCGTCAACCCATAACACTATAGTGTTGTAATAATATAGTCTTGTATTAATAATATAGTTGAACTTTTCTAGTCTTGACTATATAACAACAACAGCATAGCGATTTATTGTTCTACACTTACTACATAAAGAGTATTCAGCACATACCAGAGCCACAGTAGAGCCCGGCGCGACCTTAAAGCTGACGTTGTTGAGTATGAGGCGCTCGGGGCCGTAGCCGAAGGACACGTGCTTGAACTCGAGGCCGCCGCGCCGCACCAGCAGCTCGGGCGCGCCCGGCGCGTCGTGCACGTCCGACTCCACGCGCATCAAGTCGAACATGTTCTCCATATCCAGGAAGTTCTTCTGTATGGCCCTGGGTTATTAAGATTTTGAACCTTTTCAGAATGTCTCATGGGGGATTGAAAAATTTTTTTTTTTTAGAAAACGTAAAAATATCCAGAGGTCAATCGTAGCGCAGGGACACAAAGTGTGACTGTAAACGCGACAGTTTGTGGGTTCGATTCCCACTCGAGGAAATTAAATATTTAATATTTTCGTTTTGCTTCGCCCTGGTGTCGAGGCAAACCGCAATGTTGAGTTCCGCCACTCAACACTCAAAGCCTTCCTGAATTCGGTGAACGAAATGTCTTAACATTAGGTTCGCTCTGTTCATAGTTCATTTCACAGCACTCTCATAGCTTATTTCTTAGATAATATATAAGTGCTGTGAATGTGTTTGATCTCTTATATTTTACTCACCTGTAATATGTGCCAAACCAATTCAAAGGCACATAAAGCTGAACTATATATGATGCAAACAGAGCATAGTCTCCTACAGTAAGTTCATATGTTCTAACCACCATTGAAATAGCCAAAAGTGAACCAGCAAGGAGACCTGCAATAGTTTATTATTATACATATTTTTTTCCTACACTTTTTAACAGGGGGATCAATTTAGATGAAATATTGTGCTTATATTTTAATTAGCTCCAACCGGCAGCTTCGCTCGCGTGGTAATAAGGAAATAATCAAATAATCGAGCACATTTTAAGGTAGCCCAAGGGAATTTCGATCGTATGGAGTTACATCGGAACCTTTAACCTCATTTGTTCTCGATAAATGGATTATAGAACAATAAAATGCAGATAAATAAGTTTTGAACTTGGAATCATTAAGTATAATGCTCCAGCTTTACGCTGTATCTCACAAATAGCAATACAAGCAGAAAGATCTTAATATCAAAACGTTCTATTCGAAAAATTGCGTGTAAAGTAGCACAAGAAACAACGCTGCACCTGGTACTACCACAGCAGGTAAATAAAAATAAGTAATTCCCCCAAGTAGATCGGTGGGCATCAAACCCACAACCATCGCTATAATAGTCAAGACACTACCCCACAATAGTCTGCAACTACTTTCCAACTTATACATTGACACATGCCCCTATAAATCATACATAATAATGTAAACTACATATTTAAGATAAACAATGACAAATTATTATTTATAATGTGAAACAATTAAACAATCAGTGCACGTATTAAGATTATTTATGACAAAATAAATTACTCACCGGTACAAATGATAATGTTTTGCATAGTGTTCAGCATGTTTAAAGTTATTAACGATTTAAATTCTTCTTTCTGCAAAATGTATTCGTATTATATTAGGTTAAATCCCAAATTTAAAATGTATTTTTTAACAAATTAGAATAAAGTTTTTTTATCCCGCTTTTAGTTGATAGTAACAAAAATACCTAGTGTTAAGACACTCTCCATCTAAATTCCAGCCTTTGTTTTGACCATTCGAAAAGTCTACTTTTTAGCTCATGCAGTGAGTACCTAGCTTAGCGTTAAGACACTCCGTATCCCACTTTCCGTCCAAATCTCGAGGTATTTTGTCTTAAGTGGTGGAACTCAATGCCTAACTAACATAATAAGGGAATGAAAGTATACAATATCTTCTTTCCCCAAGTGGGATCCGAACCCACGACCGTCCCGATTAGAGTCACACGCTTGCACCACTGCGCCATGACGGCCTCACGGTATAAAAGTAACTAGCTATTTACCTGAAACTTTGTAATAGCATCTCTGTAAGAGACAACTTCGTAGGACTCCGCACCATAATATTTAACGGTTTCATAATTGAGCAGAGAGTCCACGGAACGCGCCTTCTGATCGTTGTCCGCCAAATTCATTCTACGTTGGAACTTGGTCCGCCATTCCGTTACTGCTATCGTTGCAACTGAAAAGTAAATATAATATTAATATTTTGTATCATTTGTAGAAAATTATTATAAAAAATAAAAAAAGTGAATATTTAAAACATTTCATAATATTTTGTTAAAAAGTAGATAATTGTTAAATATGACACATGACTAACAAAACATGTGGTATTATTAATGATAAGTATTTCATTATAAGTAACATGATAATGTATTATTAAAATGTTGCTAAAGGACTGAGGAGATGAGATATAAATATAAAGAATCAGCACCCCATGTCGTCTCATATTTATTTATTTATACCCTATACACGATGCCATGAGTTAAAAGGTAAGCAAATAAATAAAAAGTAATTTTATAGGTCACGTCCGTCCATTGATGGAGTTTAATATAGTAAAAAAATACCTAGGAATTTATGGACGTAAATAATATTATTGAACGATGCCTGTAGAAGCCGGAATATTAGTTAATAATAATTGATGATTTATATTTATCGATTTCATCGATAATGAAATTATTTTTATAATTATTATATATTTTCAAATTTTGTTTAATTGTACATACAATACAATACAATAAGCGATTTTATAAAATTTTAAATGAAAAGAAACGAATATAATAATAAAAAATAAAGATTGTTTACATATTTAAAGCAAGGAACATTGTAAAAATCAAATATCAAATCTAAAAATGCTGAAACATTTTTCACCCCATGAATATAATAAATAAATACCATAAATTATTTTCTTATTTTTTTGGGTAATGTTTAAATATTTGACATGTCTCAAACTTGAGACGCATATTAATTTAAAAAAAATAAACTACTATAGTATTATGATTATTTTGTTTTTGTTATATTGATTTTTTATATTTTAAAATATGAGGAAACCTGGATCAAATTAAATAAAAATTAAAAAGTTACATAAAAGTTTTAGAAACAATCTTTGTTTCCATTTTGTCTCCGCTTTTCGCCGAATTCTCAAGGCATTGCGTGTTGAGTGGCGGGATACAACGCCGCGCTTTGCCTCGTTACCAAAGGGAGAAAATAAAAATATTTCATTCCCCCAAGTCAATCCCACAACCGTCGCATTTACAGTCACATATTTGTACCACCACCTGCGCTACGACGCCCTCATCATAAGATATAACCTACCACATATATGTATTAAGAACTTAATTAACCTAACCAATTTTTTTTCATATAAGTATCAAAACCCAATCAATATACTTACTTATATAAAGCACCATTGTTGTAAAAACAATGACTCCAAACCACACGTTAAACGCAGTTACAAAATAGGCCACCGCCACAATAATGTCCACTATGGTCGGTGTTATTGAAAAAAGTATATATGATAGAAGATTGTCTATAGAATCCGTGCCTCTATCCATGACTCGCAATACTTCCCCAGTCTTACGAGATAAATGCCATTTCAAAGGCAAATCATGCAAGTGCCGGAATAGTTCTAGCTGAAACAACATTTTTTGAGAATATTTTAAAATGTTTATACATACAAGAGTGATTAAAAAATTATAAATACAAAAACGTTAAAAGATTCATTTTAATATTTTTTTTTACAGCTCAATAATCATTATGCATTTACTGAAAAACACTTTTTAAATTTTAAGCACTGTAGTGTTTTTTAACCTCCTTATGAAATACAAACAAATTGCGATAAAAAAATTAAGATACTTTATAACAATTATAAAGTTTGAAACCAAGAAAATAAAACAGCAAATTAAATATTTTTTTTTTTTTTTTTCAAAAATCGCTAATTTATTAATTCATAGCATTTCTAGACAAAGGTTGTTGGTACGATTATTCATTGGCAGTTGCATGTAAGCGCCAAGGTGAACCGCAAATATAAAATACTAAATACTTGCATTCATTAAACTTTATAATTTAAAAAAATTATTAAAAGTTTAAGAAACACCTGCGTGCATGTAAATTTATCATTACATATTTAAACTATCATATATTTAAAAAAAATGCTTTTATTTTAATGCTAACTTAAGGTAATTAAAAAATATAACATTTTTAATAAATTAAATTTATTATATAAAATTTATTGACACCACCAAAGAAAAAAAATTAATAATCTACTGAAACTTTACATATGGACATCACGCTATGGGCAAGTTTATATAAAAAATAATTCTGGGATTGGACTTTTAAGAAAATAATACCTATATTCACATTGTTAAAATTAGCAATGGATAGTATGCGACTGTCAAATAATAGTTGGCTTATAAATATAAGTAAAGTTATTAATCAATTTACTTGCAGCTCTCTAGTTGTATACTGTTGTACTCTGATCCATAAGAAGGAGCGCATATTGTTCAAGAGGCCCATACCGCCTGTCCCGCCGCCTTGTAAGAACTTGAAAACCACGTACGTCACCACGAGGTCCCATCGGAAGTATAGCGGCGGTATTGACAGACTGTTTACTAAAAATGGACGAAACATTAATAAGCTTTAGTTTAAATACTAGGTATAAAACATAAAAGCAGAAAATTTGGTATTCCGATAGGCGTAGCAAAGATATTATGCTATAAATATATATTGTTATACTGCAAAACTGACTGGTTGTGGATTCGATCCCCACTCGAGGAGATGAAATATTTACTTAAATTTTTTATATTTCCATTTCTTCGCTCTGGTGTCGAGGTTAAGCGCGGCGTTGAGTTCTGCCACTCAACACACAATGCCTCCAGCTAAATGGACGGCAAGACATGGGTTAGAAGCGTGAACCTGTACTAATAATAGATACAAAAAATGTAAACCACTCAAACAAAGTCGAGTGCGAAATATAAAAGCGCTAAGATAGAGAAATCATAAAAATATATAATAATTTTTTAAGTAAAAAAATTGACTAGATAAGCATCATATCCTCTGAACTACATAATCGTATGGATACTACTTTAAATATATATTATACATATAGATATGAGGTAATAATTGCTTAACAAATAGTGAATTACTTTGATAAAAAGTAAATATTGTAGATAAATATGATAACATCTGACACGGATCATTATGTAGTCAATTCATTGGAATATGCGCCTGATCATTATTTAATAACTTATAAAAATTTTTATATAATATGTTTTTGGGATTCAATTAACAAAAATAATGTTTAAAGGTTTAATTTAAAATAACATAATAATATATGATTTTCCGTAATAAATATGATTTAATATAAGTAAAAACGTAAAGAGATATAGCAGAGGCGTAAGTAATATTGCAATCGTTCAATAAATTTCTTGGAGGTTACAATATTTTTTGCATGTATCTCACATGTTGCAGGGTAGGCAGAAGAAACCTAGTGTTAAGATTCTCCGCACTCCACTTTCCACCCAATTTCTTCTTCGATTGTTTTATATTCGAAGTGCGAAGACATTTCAAATTTAAAGTCCCTTGTCTAAATATTTATATTAAAATGAATATTTGTGCTATTACCTGCGTTAAAAATATATATATTTATTATTACCAGACCCATTACGTGGGCCTTTACTTCTGCCAGACGTTCTAAGCGTTGCTTCAAATTGTGGCAAAGTACGTTATACTAGCAAGCTTTAATTTTACATTTATTATTGATGGACTACTTCAAGACCCATGCATTGGAAGCTAAGATAAGCTACAAATAGTGGAAAATCGAGTGTTGACTCCATCTAAATGATGGAGTCAACACTCGATTTTCCACTATTTGTAGCTTATCTTTTACTGTTCTACAAAATTACAATAGATATCTGTTTTAACTCAAACAGATATAAACACAGTAACATCAATGTTCACCACAAATAGAATTCTAAGAAATATTTAATACATATACTTAAGTATGAAATAAAGAATCTTTTGTTGCGATGTAAAGATATTTCCATAACATGAAGACTTACTTATCTCTCTATTGTAAATAGGCACGTATAAATTGATCACTCGTCCAGCGAGCAAGGCGAGTATACATATAAGTACGTATATCTGTAGACACAAGCTCTTCCTCGGCCAAAGAAACGGTAGAAGAGTTCTAAGTTTGCTGAATACATTGCGAAAAGTCGATCTGTTGTCGTCCTGTAAAATGAAAAGTATTTAAATTAAAAGTATAACACCAGCTTTTACCTACGACTTCGCTCTAAGGTCAAAGGTAAATAACTAAAAGTTGGTTATGACACATTTTAAGGCCCGTATTTATAAACCGCTTTCAAGGCTGAGACCGATCTTAAGACCTATTTCATTCATAAATATATTTTTTTAAATACGGAAATACGGGTCAGTGTCCGTGGTAAGCGACTCCACCGCAGTAACAATACTATGACTTAATTAAATTAGAACCAGTAATTCCTGAGATTAGTGCAAACTATTCAGATTTATAATATTAGTATAGATTCGTTTAAATAGTATAAATTGCATTAACAGGAATAGTATGCATTTGTAAATGTATCCAAGGGGATTATTACCACATACTGAGACAAAAATGTCACAAACCATACGATGGCGCAGCGGCACGAAGTGTGACTGTAAAACCAAACTGTTGTGGGTTCGATCCCCACTCCAGGAGATGAAATATTTACTTAAATTTATATTTCTATTTCTTCGCTCTGGTATCGAGGTTATGCGCGGCGTTGATTTCTGCCACTCTACACGCAATGCCTCCAGAATTCGGCAGAAAGTGGGGAACGGAGTGTCTTAACACTATCCCCCTGTTCCCTCTGCCTATCCTGTTGTGTGCGGGATACACCGTGAAGCTGATTTATTTTATTTATTTTCATACGACACAAACGATGATGTGAATGGATCATTCATAAATTACGTAATTGTTTGCCTCAATTATCAAGTCCGAAATGGTACCTTCCTACCTTGCCCAGTGTATAGTAAATAAACTGAAATTGTAAGTAAAACTGGAGCTCTGGCGAGCGAGAATCACGTGTGATACAATGTTACAAGTTCCACTCATATCTGGCAATATTGATCGATCGACAATCTTTATTAAGTAATTTTTTTATATCAACAAACATCATTCTTGACATATATGTATTTAGTTTCTCAATAACATTGTATATATGTAGAATAATTAGCATGTAAATATAGACGTATGCATGTCGTTGTAATCTTATCTAGAAACAGGTACACGTTTATTTTTTATAAATATATATATTTTTTATATTTTTCCTTCTACATCCAAGGGGTAGGCAAAGAAAAAGGAATGATTTATCTCAATTGAGTTTTCTCGTATTTTAATTGTTTTTTTTTTTTGTATACGGATAAAACCTAGTGCTAAGAACTTAACACACTCAAGTTTTCCATCCCATTTCCCGCCTTGTTACCAAAGCGAGGATATGAAAATATTAAATAATTTGTTGTTTAAGTGCAAATCGAACCCACAATCGCCGCGTTTACAGCTGTAGGTTTGTGTCATTTCGCGACAACGACCTCAAATCTCTTAAATGTGGATACTTATATAATATGTTTGTACGTAATTTTAAATTATTTCATACTTTAGGTGCATATTCTAGAGTCCACTCTGGCAATCGACTGGCAATATTATTTATCTAGGTATGCATGTAACGCAATATTTTACTTGATTTGAAAAACCCTACGTAATATCCTATAGTATTTCGTATATATATTGATATTAATAATATTTAAATAACAATTCAATATAAAATTAAAGATACATATTAATATTGTATATTTACAACAAAAAAACGTGTTTTAAACTAAATAAATGAATGATAAGTAACTCAATTGTACTGTATCTATATTGTAGGTTTTAAGTAGTATTATTAGATTAAATAATTCATTAATATTTTAAACATTAATAAATTAAAATAAATATAAATAAAAAAAAGAAATTTACATTGCTTCCATAATAACCCCATGAGTACATATTGATAAAATTAGTAATTTATTGTGAATTATAATATTACATAGATATAATGCATTTCAAGGCTACATGTAGAATGTAGTATGAATGTATACCTTTTGTTTAATTTTTTTTTCGTCTGATAATACAATTAAATGATTTTGATATGGACATGACATCTTAACCTATAAACTTATGTAATAAAGATATGCACAAAATATACATAATGTAAGACACATGTCAGTAATTTCTTTTTAATTGAGGAAAAATATGTAAATTTGTCATTTACCAACAAGAACGTTTTACGAACGTTTTAAAAATATTTAGTTATTTCTCATCTATCTTGGTAGACAGTTAATAATTTTTCCCGCGTAAAATCCTATTCCGCGTAGATATCTCCGAGAGAGCCTTTATATTGCTCCACAACCCTCTCTATCTTTCATTCTCATATCTTTCAGTGTTAGTCCCATAATAATTATTTCAGCTGATCCAAAGATTATTCCGGACAAACAGAAAGATAGACGGACAAAAATTATATAATGTTTATTTGTATTTAATAGTTATGTTGAAAGCACTAAAAGATCCTTCAATATTATTTATATGTATTATAGATGTATAAATATAGGTAAATAGTAATTTAAGTCTTTTGGAGAATTTATTTGATGTCGATTTAAACGAAAAAAAAATGTTATTTCACATATACTTAGGCAAGCGATAAGTACGCGCGCACTGCAAACCGATCCTAAATCTTGAAATCTTGGTGGTTTTATCATCATATAAAAAATAATTTTACCAACAATACAAAATAATGACAACCAAACATATAACTCTTTTAGCGAGTACCATTTTTGTCGAACAATATAGTTGAAATTAATATAACTTTTTTATTTGTCAACTGATTGTATTAAAACAAACACTAAATGTTAAGCAAAACTTGCCAGAATCTAATACTGAGAACTGCATGTAAATCGTTAAGTCGTTTATTAGATTAGCATGAACAAACGCATATACAAAAAAATATATACTTTAATATTATTTGGTTTAAATTGGAATTTAAAATTCTAGTAACTTTTTAAGGCCGTCGTGGCGCAGGGGCAAAAAGTATGACTGTAAATCGACGATCGGTTGTGGGTTCGACCCCCACTCGAGGAGATGAATATTTACTTTATATTTCCATTTCTTCGCTCTGGTGTCGAGGCAAAGTGCGGCGTTGAGTTCTGCCACTCAACACGCAATGCCTCCAGAATTCAGCATAAAGTGGGAAACAGAGTGTCTTAACACTTGGTTCCCTCTGCCTATCCTGCTGTGTGTGGGATACAGCGTGAAGCTGATGATTATTTGATTAGCTTTAGTAAAAAAACCAAAGCATGTAAGTGTTTATTAAACAATTATTTTCACTATTTTGTGTTTTTACACTCTTTGACATTTTTTTTATCATTTTTAGAGTTTTATAAATAACTTTTACTTGTAACTAAGAAAAAAATACTAACCCTTGGGGGTATATTCCTGCGATTTCCATCATCATTGTCAAGGTATTCAAATTGGTGCATTATTCCTGGAGCTTTCATGCCAAGTATAAACATTATCATACAAGAAACATAACGGCCCACAAAGAGGGACATTTCTAAACGATCTTGTAAACTAAAAAATAACAAGAAATATAAAGAAAATAGTATATAATATTTAATGCAATTATAAATTATCTTATTGTTAAGATTAATATTGATACTAAATAATGTCACAATGACTTACTCTTTTAGATGCCACCACCATCCTTCTTTATTGATATTCAAGAATGATAGATTTTCTGAGACAAATATCATGGCCCAAAAAACAAGTAATACAAAGCCATGGCCCCTTGGTGGTACAGAAGGCAACAGGAACCTCCTTTCAATAGTAGCCAAATATGCAGATAATGGGAAAACAACTAAGTTTACTACAAGAGCTAATACCTAAAAAAAAAAAAAATGATATATTTGTTGTCGCAATGAAGAGCAGAATATATTTAAACAATGTATATTTAATATGTATCTTGAAAAACTAGCAAACACTCACCATATATCCATAAATATGTCCTCCTTTGAATATAAAGGCCTGTAAAAAGAACCTCACAACAGCTAATACAGGTACAAATAATGTAAAAAATAATTGCACTATAAATAATTTTGATGATCTCACATCTACCACTTCAGTAGCATATCTGCAAAAAAAAGTAATATTGGATAGCATTGTTTATAATTTTGATCTTTAAGCCGAATTGCAAGAGGTAGCGATTTTTGCAGGACATCCCAATTTTTTGCTAAAAATTGAATGTCCAGATTGGGACAGGGATAGTCTCGTTTTTTATAGATTGTTTCACATACAGTGAGAAATCCTTTTTCAATACATATTAACACAATACTTGTAAGTTATGTATAACTCTGACGACTTAACTGTATAGTAATCCAAAACAATATAGTATAAGTTACGATTTTAAATTAAAAATATATCTATCCCCACCATCAGAAGCTTTATTTAAAATTGCAATAAAATTAGAAAAATAAATGAATAAAATTTTTATTACTTTAATTTTTTACTTAATATGTTTAAAATTCCTGCTTTTCACGGAGATAAAATCTGTCAATGCTGCCTTTAAGTAACCTATTTTCTTAAAAATTTATTTCATTTACAGGTTACCTATCTAAGATTAATTAAAAAAATAAACTGTTATCAGAATATGTTTCTACAAGTTTTATTACATATCAATGCTAAGACATTCTTTTACATCATCATTTACATTATACTTAAATCCACAGAAGAAATAATTATCTTTACCTTTTATACATAACAATCTGTATTATTCCAAATACAAGTAGAAAACCACCGACGAAGGCGGCGGAAACCGTTTCCATAAAACATTGCGAAATTCCATGATCTATCCATATTTCTCCTAAAGATACATTTGGTGGACAATACTCCATTTGGACCCTAAAATTAATTTTCTCTTTAATTTTTTTTTAAGATCTGTGTGTTAGTTTCAAATAAGAATAAGATCTTATCAATACTTTAAATCAAAAGCCGGTTAATACAACAAAACTAAAATAATATATTTAAATATTCACTTCATATAAAACATTTTTATATTTATAACTGGCGTTGCACGTTGCCAAAAAGGAAATCACAATTTAATATAAAGTAATAATTATTATTGAAAAATACTGATACTATTACGAGAAAAATAATTCACTAAGTACAACATTTCAAATATACATTTTTTATCTAGACGCGAAAGTAATTATAAATAGTAAATTGCTATTACACTTCAATTCCTTAAGATAATATTTAATATTTTCTTATGATTTTAAGTCTGTAACTATGACTAGCCATTACTTTTAGTGACAATAGGAGCTCCGGCCTTGAGAAAAATGTCAAATAACATATGACAGTTGACAAAACAAGAATGATATTATTACCCGAGTAAAAATATTTTATAAATTAATAAAGATTCTACACAATTAGCAACTGTTAGTTTTCTAAATTAAATAGTTTAAAAATAGTTTGTCCAAGTCCTATGTCAACTTGTATTAGTTAAATTTGAAGAATGGTGGAATTGATTCCGTGCTTTTTTAACAGAATGAGGAATTGAAAATTATTCATTCTCTCGAGTCAAAATGGAACCCACAACTATTGCATTTACAGTCAGACTCTATACCGCTGCAATGACTTAGTGTAAATTCCCTCAATAATATGATATATTTTTTTACTTTATGTAGCTAATGTAAAAAATTGCGGGGAAATAGAAAAAGCATTATATTTTTTTTCTTTCTTTTAGCTTCACGCTATATCCCGCATGAAGTAGGGTAAGCAGCGGGAACCTAGTATGAAGACTCTCCACACTCCAATTTTCACTGATTTCTGAATGCCTTGCATGTTGAGCCGCGAAACTCAAAAAAACTACCTCGACACCAGACAGAAAAAATGAACATATTATATATTTTATTTGCTCGAGTGGGAATTGCGGCCGCGAACTGTGGTGTTTACAGTCACACGCTTGTGTGCCACGATCGGGTAGTCCCGGGCAGTCCTGGCCTCAATGAAAATAGCTTAGATATTGTAATGATTATGCCTATAACTTCTGATCAAATACGGTACGTTACGGTACGGTAACCAACAAGCATCTATATTCTTTTAAATAAATAAAAATAAATCAGCTTCACGCTGTATCCCGCACACAGCAGAGTAGGCAGAAGGAACTTAGTGTTAAGATACTCCGTTCCCCACTTTCTGCCGAATTCTGCAGGCATTGCGTGTTGAGTGGCAGAACTCAACGCCGCGCTTAACCTCGGCACCAGAGCGAAGAAATGAAAATATAAATTCAAGTAAATATTTCATCATCTCGAGTGGGGATCGAACCCACAACCAGTCGGTTTTACAGTCACACCTCGTGCTGCTGCGCCACGACTGGCCTCAATTTATAGATATAGACACAGATATGTTTTTAACTTCAAAAAATTATCATGTAAATATAAATCTCTTAACTAGTCAACAATGAAACATGTGCTTTTAACACATGGTAGTTCTTCGATCACACAAATCTTATTTTTTTATGTTTACTAGTAAGTAATAGTAAATTACTTCAAGAAGATGAATATCATATTAAATACTTAACTAAATAATAAACAAGTCGACTAGGCAAATTTAATGATTAACTGTTCACAAAAATATACTAAAAAAATAATGTAGTGTAGTGTAAAGTGGTATAAGTAGTGGTATATCTTGGTATATTCTTAACTATTTTTTTTTACAACTATTGTTAATTAAATTACACTCAATGAAATTCACAATGAAGTAACTATTGTTAGGCGAACCAACAAATCAGACACAAAATCCAGCTTTTACAATAAATTTATTTACACTTGTTATATACACGTATACTCTCGTAGTCACAATATTGAAATATGAATAGTAATGACAAGTTGTCTTGACAATATCTTAGAACGTAATGAACACGAGTGCGTGTCGTTTGTGCTTATATTGGAAATCCACCGGAAAAGACGCACCACACTACCGCCACTTAATACAATCGATAATAGAAACAATATCAAATGACGTACTCATAATTACAGTGACACCTATTACTACATTATAAGTAACTTATGCTAACACTATATTCTTAAAGTTTTAATTAATAAAATGTGCTTATAATTTTGGTATAGGTACACAAATATCGATCGCAAAAAACGTTTATAAAAATAATGCTTTATTTTAAAAATTACCACGAAACGACGTTAGATATATGCTGCTTATTCTGGGTTATGTTACTGTTAGCATGCAAAGCTTTATTCTCCGACGGTGCATCGGAAACCAGGGAAACTTTAGCAATGCAGAGATGAGTCTTAAATTGCACTCCCCTAATTTTAATATGTCAATCATCATTGATATTTCTATTTACTAATTAAAAGTAATAAATAATCTAAAGATTATAAATGTTTCGGTGATCGTTAATATATACTTATATTGACATTTTGGACAAAATCTGTAACCAGCATATTTCACTCTGAATGAGTTATTAGTAAAGTTCCAACATGTTTTATATAAATTGATCATTGATAGCCATATCATTACCAGCAAAATGGTAAAAGAAAGCATTGACGCTGGTTGAAGACAATGATTTTATATAAAAAAATGGCAATAAGGTAGAATAATGTTTATTAGCTTTAAGAGTAGATGAATTGATCTGATCTGAGGCTGTAGTCCTGAATATTAGACATATTTCTAATAGGTTAATTCATGTAACGAAATTTTTGCGTTTTAACCAGTTATGACAAAATATACGACGTAATAGTATCTAAATTTTGTCAGTGAACTGTTCTTTTGTATATTTATGCTATATAACTCCCATGGCATTCACTTTCAGTGTCATTAAACCTTATAAATATTATTACTGTTATTTTCTATTTAGAACAAACAGTACAATAATAAGGTACTTGCTCTTAAATAAATATAAAAAGATATCTAAAATTTCTGTTCATATTCTTAAGTTGTCTTTATTTCTTTATTTAATAATTTTCATCATTTTCAAGTTGACATGGCGCATCCTTATTCAATACCTGCGACATGCTTTTTTCTTCTCGCACACAGGCTGAGCTAATCTTATAAGAGCAACGGAAGAATATATGAGCAATTAAAGACTTAATATCAATCTGACAAAAACACTTTAAAGTAATAAAAAATCCACTAATTAATCTTACAACTACTCAAAAATATCTTGATCTTAAATTCATCTTTTGTAAAATCAATAACATTCGTAACAGGCCATAGTCCTCTAATTTTTAATAATAGCTGAAGGATCTCGATAGAGAAACTTTTCAACAAAAGTCCAGTTATATTGTACCGGGACAGTCTCAGAGACAGAAATATTTGTCCCTTCCTATCTTTTCCAATTTTGTAAATGCTCAAAAACCTTCTTGGTTTATGGTTTAAAAGTTTTCCGTTATTCTTCCAGCGTCCCTGGGGCTCCCATAGCAAACTTTTGGATCTCTCCTTCATTCTTTTCGTTAATATTTTATTACACCCTTCTTAGTACTTTTATTAGTACTTTCTTTTGGTGCTTTTGTAGCATATCCTTTTTCTTTTTTAAAAATATGGATCCGAGACCTTGTGATCCTGACATGCTTTCTTTTTTCACTCTATCATCTCACCATTTGTTATGCTTTTTCCTCATTTTCATTTACTACATATTTCTGTCACTGCTTTCCTCATATAATTCTTAAGTATATTAGCAGAGTATATTACTTAAGTATATTTTGGAAGCACTTTTTTTATTCCTCCCTGATCGATGGATCTTAAAATATCCTCCTTCTTATATGATAATTTTAATCCAAGTTTGGACGCCTCATGCAGCTGCCTCAAATTGAAAACAGACTTATATCCTAAGACACACTCAATACACTAATTCTCTAGGAATAAGTCAATCATACATGGCATCAACTTAGTCTGAATTCTGGAAATTATAAAAATCTCAAAAAGGTAAGTAAAACTTACCTTGCTTGATTTGATTTTTTTTTCTCTTATGTAAATATATTAGAATTTTAAGCTAAATTTTGTATTATATATTTTTTACTACTTATTATTTGTACTATGTATATATTTTTTATATTTATTTTTATTTTTTTTATAGGTGAAGACAATTTTTAACTGAAAACTTTTTTTAACATGCATTCTTCTACTGTGAAACATTATCCCTTTTTTACCGTACAACCTCCTTTGTGTCTGCTTCACACAACGTGCAACACATAATCAAATTACCATACCATACCAAGACATTAATTTGCTTTATATAAAGATGATAGATATTATAAATGCATATTTTAAATACAATTTTAGGCGTACGCCTTTTCCAATCTTCCTCTACTTTTGTTGATTGTAGGCATTTGACATCCAACTTAGTCTTGTTAGCTGTACGATGTCGTCTTTCCTACTCATAAGTGGTCTATTATAAGATAATGGTCTTCGCTCATGCAATCATTATCTTTCGCGCAATATATTCTTTCTCCTACATCCTCTACGATATCCCTAAACAGCCTGGGGTTAGGTTAGATTTATCTTATCGAACAATGTTATATAATTTTTAAATTGTCAATTTTGTCGTAGCGTCAATAGCCTTTATTAATTGTATTATTTTTAATCTGTGATACTACCGTCGACATTTTATATATATCTACATACCAATATATACATAAATATATACTGCCATTGAAAGCAAATTGAAATGACGGATCGTAGACGAGTGATGGTGGATTTGGGTTATATGTTCAAAGACTATTGTTTTATCTCAGAAGTTCACGTATATAAATAAATTAATCAATTTAAACAAAATACTTATGCGCGCGAGAATTAATAGTATATTAAAGGGCCCTTATGCACATCTTATATTATTATGGGAAAGGAAATGTGTCAATCTCAATCAACAAATGGAGTTTTAGATCAGTGAACAGAAGTCATGTGAAAAAGGTTATGACTGATAGTAGGGAGTCTAATTGGAAATTGGGTGTGAAGCATATGATTGTGTTGTGAGCAAGTGTTTAGTTTTTGTGGTGAAGGTGATTATTAAGTCTCAAAATGGCGGACCTCGAGGCTGTGCTGGCCGACGTCAGCTACTTGATGGCAATGGAGAAATCCAAATGCACTCCGGCAGCTCGAGCCAGTAAAAAGATCGTTCTACCTGATCCAAGGTAAATTTAGCTTATTGTAAATGATACACGACCAATAACATGATACAGTTCCATAAAATGACTATTATACATCTTGTTTACAAAATATTTCATTGATTACTTGTTACCTTTTAAAACGAGATAATCAAGATTTTTATTAATGAATGAACGACGCGTAAAGGTTATTGACTTTCACTTTCAATAATTGTAAGAGTGAAGACTCTAGTTTCATTGTTATAAATAATGTGGCAAATATTTGAATTTTTTTACGAAATATTATTTAACTTTGTGAAAAAATCTTTGTAATTAAAAAATCCTGTATTTTTCGCGTTAATTCTATACTTTTCATCGGCTTTATCGATAGGTTTTTAAATAACTACAAAAACAAATTGTAGTGTATACAATATTATTCTGTATGAATAATAACAAAGTCATGCTTAAGGTTAAAAAAAAACATATTTTAATGTAGTAATAAAATTATAAATATATTGAAAATCACATTAGACAATGACTATGACAATACCAATTTTAATACTGAAACAATACACAAAAATGTACTGTTGAATGTTAAAAACATACTATACTACTTTCCAACAATAAAGTCATGCCACACATCTTTGAACATATAGCTTAATGGTCCGAGCGCTTAGACAATTTCTAAGAGATGTGGGATCAAATCCTGCTACATTCTTAATTTTGATGTTTCCTAAATAAGCATTTTTCTTTCTTCAGTGTGGAAAAAAATGATAAAAACTCAATGTATTGTGTAAAATAATCAAATTACATCATTCAATTATAGAAAACCAAAGATAATAATATGACCGAAGAGACCAGTCAGTCCAGGACTGCAAATGCGACAGGTTGTGAGTTCGATTCCCAATCAATGAAATAAACACAGGATAGTCTGACACAAAAAATTATAGAAAATTGAAAACAAAAAGAAATCTAAAATACAACATAACTACTGAAAACATTTTTAACTGTATGTTGGCAAAAGTAGTTATGACTACAATTAATTGTTTCAGTCATTTGTTGGCGTATTAAAGAGAGTATAAAAAATTATCTAACTATCTACATAACTAATTAGTTGGCAGTTTTCCTTTCAAATATATTATCTCAATATGGTGACAGACAAAGACATTGTTGCATGATACAGAGTATATCCTAGAATATATTTTCTGACAATTCTTGTAGTAATTAAATTCATTAATCGGACAGTACAGTGAAAAATTTGACGTTTATTGCGCTCGTGGTACAGTCCGTACCTATTTACAGTCCTGCAAATCCTGCAGACCACCGTCCTCAGTCCCCTGGAATTGGCTGTAGGTTACACCCCATTGTGTACATACAACTTTATTCATGTCATTTTTTATTTACGTAAAATAAATCAGCTTCACGCTGTATCCCGCACACTGCAGGGTAGGCAGAGGGAACCTAATGTTAAGACACTCTGTTCCCCACTTTCTGCCGAATTCTGGAGGCATTGCGTGTTGAGATAAATTTAAGTAAATATTTCATCTCCTCGAGTGGGGATCGAACCCACAACCAGTCAGTTTTACAGTCACACTTTGTGCCCCTGCGCACTACGTAGCAGTATATTATTAGAATGATGTGTAAAACAACATTTAATTTGGAGTTTCGTTTCAAAGCAATTAAGGTTTTTTTTTTAATTCAAATTTCGTGAAATTATTTTTATTCCCCCAAGATGATAAGTAAATCAAATTATGGACCAGCGTTAGTCACTCTCAGTATAAAATTATTTGTGGACTTAAATCACGTTTTCCAAGAGGGCGCGCATATCGTAAGACATCGCAAGTATATTTGTTTCTATCTTCGAAAGTTTTGTTAGTGAAAAAAAGGATTTTATATAATTTTTCGTAAATTCCATTTTTATTTTCCATTTTTAACATTCCCATAACTATTTTAAAGATATGAGAAGAATTACTTATTAAATTATTAAAAAAAATAGGTAAACACTGTTAACATAAAAAAAGCTTCACGCTGTATCCCGCACACTGCAGGGTGTGTTCCCTCCGTTCCCCACTTTCCGCCAAGTTCTGGAGGCATTGCGTGTGAAGTGGCGGAACTCAACGCCGCGCTTTGCCTCGACACCAGAGCGAAGAAATGAAAATATAAATGTAAATAAAAATAAATATTTCATTTCCTCGAATTGGGATCGAACCTACCAGTCGATTTTACAGGGGCACACCCTGCGCCACCACTGGTCTCTATAAAAAGGAAATATAGATCTAAGATAAAAAAAATGTAACTCTATTACATATGTTTATAGCAGGTAATAAATTTTTCTTTAACAGCTAACGAGCTACTTTTCACTATTAAATTAATAAAAAACAAAAGTACATAGGTACATCTAAATCAGCTAAGTTATATCCGAATGCATGATCAAATTCCCATGTATATGTAGAATACGAATACTTGTTATTGACATATTAAATAAAAAAAAAAAGTTGAATATAGTGAAAACAATCTAGGTACTTTCACAATAGTCTTATAAGAAATGTTCATTAAATGTCAACGAATAAAGAAAGATGTTCCTTCACCGAAATTTATAAATATAATTTTTCGATGAAATTTGCTATCCTGCATATGGAAAGGTAGGCAGAGGGAGCTTAGTGTTAAGACACTACGTTCCCCACTCTTCGCCGAACTTTTCGAGGCATTGCGCGTTGTTTAGCAGAACTCAACACAGAGCTTTGGCCTTTGTGCTAGAGCGAAGAAATCAAAATATTAATAAATAATAATTCCTGAGTGGGACTCGAACCCATAACCGTTGTGTTACATTCACACCCTTGTGCCCTTCACGGTCTCATAGCAATATTCTTACTTTATTATGAATAGTAGGTGAGAAACAGATGCCGAAACTTATAGCATGTATTTAGTACGGTCCTATTACGTACTCACTCCAATGTAGCAGTCTTGGATTTTATAAATAGAAAAGATGAGAATTAAATCATTTGTTATGATATAGCACACGTTGTGTTGTTAACCTATCGTTTTAAAAATATTTTAATTATAACTTATGATATCTGTTGCATATGATTAAATTTTTTTATCAGCTTCACGCTGTATCCCGCACACAGCAGAGTAGGCATAGGGAACCTAGTGTTAAGACACTCTGTCCCCCACTTTCTGCCGGATTCTGGAGGCATTGCGTGTTGAGTGAAGTTGAGTGAAGTGAGCGAAGAAATGGAAATATAAATTTAAGTAAATATTTCATCTCCTCGAGTGGGGATCGAACCCACAACCAGTCGGTTTTACAGCCACACCTCGTGCCGCTGCGCCACGACTGGCCTGGCATTTTTTTTAGTTTAAGAAACGGTGTTGCTTAATTTTATAAGATTATTATCTAGAGAACCGATAATATAATTTCAATTATAGATCGCATATGTAGATAGTACGACACAAGCCCTTGAGTATTTTAATATTTAAATGAAACATTATAAGGGCCTAGTTTTGATAGTGCAATTAAAATATTTTAGTCCGCTTCTATTTGTGATTTTAAAATTATGTAAGTTTTGTGCATACACAATTTTTTTGTAGCACACTATATTGCAATATTACGATTTTAACAGGTTGGTCCCTACTTCCCTACTAATATTATAAATGCAAAAATAACGCCTTAACCAATGAAACCAATATTAAAGAACTTTGTATGATAGATAGGCTTTTATATGATTTGGATATAGATTAACTTTTAAATTAAAAAAATAAATTAAATTAGCTTCACGCTGTATCCCGCACACAGCAGGGTAGGCAGAGGGAACCTAGTGTTAAGACATTCCGTTCCCCACTTTCTGCCAAATTCTGGAGGCATTGCGTGTTGAGTGGCAGAACTCAACGCCGCGCTTAACCTCGACACCAGAGCGAAGAAATAAAAATATTTAAAACTCCTTTGTTCCTGCATTTAAAATGCAGGAACAAAGGAGTCATCGTCGCATTTTACGAGAGTGACCATTTAGTGATATGTGAAATAATATTTATATAGTCTCATGAAAAAACCAGCCTTGCACATTTTATTAAATTTTCATTATTATTTTATTTGTATTCTCTTTTTATAAATTATTAACGACTGCTTTGCACGGGTGCAATGTAAATACTAGCTAACGGTGTTAGTCCTTATCTTCGCTTTACGTAACGATAGGTAAATAATAAAGGAACAGACTCTAGAAATAATTTAATGACAAACTCTAGAAGTAATTCACTGATTTTGAAACTGCTTGATACTTTAAAAAATATAATAATATAGGAGCAACACAGGCCAGTCGAGCTCTGGTGTCGAGGTTAAGCGCGGCGTTGAGTTCTGCCACTCAACACGCAATGCCTCCAGAATTCGGCAGAAAGTGGGGAACGGAGTGTCTTAACACTAGGTTCCCTCTGCCTACCCTGCTGTGTGCGGGATACAGCGTGAAGCTGATTTAATTTAATTTTTATAATATATAACATAAAAAATATTGAACCAATCATCATCGTATTATTTATTTCCAAAAGTATCAAAAATCCTTTTTTCATACTAATTCAAGGTTTTAAAAAATTTACATTAGAAATCACAATAAGTGATATACGTTATATATACAAATAATATTTATAATATTCGAGGGCTATTCATATTATTAAATAAATATTTTTGTAGTCTAAGCGGGCGAAGCCGTGTGTTGTTCTATTCTGGATTATCTGGATGGAGGTTTAATTGAAAAGATTGTAATTCTTTATATTTACTTCCATTGTAATGTTACATGGATATAACGTTTAAATAGAATATCTCGAACAAACAAGGTCCTTACTTTTATATCGTAAAAGTTCTGAGAATGTGACACATAAAAAAAATTCTTCATAGTTGTCACATAGTAAACAAAACCATAAAACACTTTTGTAATTTTATTTATTTACCATTTGCTTTTTTCTTACGCCAGCCTTTATATGGGCATTAGTTAGAATTAGTTTACTTCAATTGTTTTATTTTGTTGCAGCGTTCGTAGTGTGATGCACAAGTATATGGAAAAGAAAAATGAAGTTAATTTCGACAAAATATTTAATCAAGTATTAGGTAAGTTATATATATTTTTTTATTGATTCCAGGATTAATATTACGAATGAAAATGGATAAGCAAATATTGAATTTAAGTGACCTTACTGGAAAATGTAGTGATTTATGTAATATTTCACTGTTTGTTTAGAGCACAAAAAGTGAGAGATACATGAAATAATGCTAAGGTATTCACGCTGTATCCTGCACGTAGCAGGATACGCGTTGGCTCGATACCAGAGCAAATAATTGAAAATATGAAAAATATAATTTCCTCGAATGGGACTCGAACTCACGACTTGTCGCGTTTACTTCACTTGCTGGCTTCAACACTGTTGAACAGTAACTCTGTAATAACATAAAGATAACTGGTATTGTACATATTTTTTTTTAAAAACCCGCGTCGTGTCTTTTACCTTTACGAAATTAGCTCATGTTGTAAAATATAATTTTCCTTATTTACTTAAGTAAACGTTGTCTAAGGCTTGGGAAGGTTCAATTGATTGTAAAAAAAAGAGCGTGGATAAAGATAAATAATTAGACAATAACAATGGTTTTTAGCTACTTGTTTCTATGAATATGTATATGCCTTTATTAAAAGTAAGACTACATAGATTTACTGACGAAGTCATTTAATTAAAGTTATGGTATTTTATTTGTATTACAACAAAAAAAAATTGTACGTAACATACTACTTGTCTTTCGTTGTAATCATCCCTTATTATACAAATCACACAAACAATCAAAATGTAATTTGAATTTAATTTATTAATTTAAAAGCTATTAAAATGAAAACCGTTTAACAAAAATGACCTACCTACTCGATTGTAAGGTACAATTGAGAATTCTCAATAAATTAAAATATTTATTTTTATTATTTAATTTTTTAGAGGGAACCTGAGAACCTACATTTAAGAAGCTTCGTTCCCATTATGACACTTCCATCCCCCTTTTTGTCGAATTTCGGAGGCATTGCTCGTTTGGCGTCGGATGTCAACGCCGTGTTTTGCCCGGTCACGAAAGCGAAAAAATTAAAATTATAAATATTCCACTTCCTCGAGTGCGAATCGAACCAAGAACCAGTCGCGTTCATAATCACACTCTTGTGCCCCTGCACCACGATTATTGATATTGATAATAAGAAGAGATACTAAGAATAAAAATATGTTACACTATTTCCTACTAGGAAATAATCGGTTTCGTAGCCACTTCCCATCAAGGGAAGCTGTCATCGTGGAAGCAAATATGTAATTAGATGTTTTTACAATATTTATATATAATATTTGTGTGAAAAACAAATAGACGTATAAATATATAGACATAGTTCACTATTTTAAATATTGAATTGATGATATTATCTTTCAAAATAATTTATATGAATTAAAATGTACTAAAATAGTAGGAAAGTGGAGAATAAGTAGGGAATATGTATAATATTCTATCTACACTTTACAAAGATATTTTTTATAAGTCTCGTTGAGTTCAAAAAAGTTAAGTACTGTAATTTGTCGTTGTATTACCAGATAGCACACAATTGAAAATAATTTTAGTTGTAAGTGTTCTCGCAAGTCAAAGCCACAACTATAGAAGGTAGTCAGAGAAAATAATAAAATCTCATTTATTTTACTAAATTAAGCTTTGTAATATTATTCGGATAGCCCAGTTTAAATGTATTAAATAAATAATCATGTAGTTCAAGCAGCTGAAGCTACGGGCCGTTAGCTAGTTTAAAATCGTACGATACGTTGAAAAACGTGAATTGTTAAAATAAATGCACTGTCCTTAGATTCTGAATAAGATATTTACTATATTGTTATGATTAAATAAAAATTTGAAAACGCATAATATTTTATTTTTTTATGTATAAAATGACGTATTTAAAAAAAGTATATTATAATATAGTTATATAGACGTCTTTTATAGATACAATATTATTTATTATATTAATCATTACAAGGATGTTACGGTATGTTTTCCGCTTTGCGTATTCACAATTTTTCTACTCTAGGTCAAACGATGACGAATGATTTACAAGTAGGTATGACAAACACTTGACTAACACTTATCAGAAAGGAACTTTCTCTGAATAAAAATCTGACGTATACAGACAGAAGCTGTTTTATGGATATTTGAAAAAATATATTAATTTGATAGTTTATTAAATATATGTACGTTAGTTCTGCCACCCAACACGCAATGCCTCCAGAATTCGGCAGAAAGTGGGAAACGGAGTGTCTTAACACTTGGTTCCCTCTGCCTACCCTGCTGTGTGCGGGATACAGCGTGAAGCTGATTTAATTTAATTTGTTTATACGTTTCTTTCTTAAACAGTTAGTTGTTAGATTTATTTATTTTATGTATCTATTGTAGGGAAATAATAATATATTCATTTGTATATCAAACTATAAATAATTTATATTTTCTTTGATAACACATGTTTACGTAACTATAGTATCATTTACAATTACGCATTAGATTTTACGTCAGAAAATACGGAATGCGTAAATATTATTCACTCATTTCTATTGAAGTAGTTGAAAAGACAAAAATAAAATAAAAAAAACTTATAATTCAACAAAAACATATTTATTATTTTCTTAATGCAATTAATATATTATTAACAATAAATTAATTTTTGTATCCTATAACCAATTTCTCGAAGGATACTTCAAGATCGTTAAACATTATGCAAAAATCTTTCTAGTTATGGTTCGTATGAGCTCTGCTGATAATGTTTCCAAATACCTTATTAGGTTTGTGCTAAATGAAGATACAATTGGGATATTTTTTAATTTTCTTACTATAACATCTTGTTTCACATTATTCTAATATAAATAAATTCATTAATCATTCATTAAATAACATCTTTAAGTTCTGGTGTTAAAATAAAAAGCATTTTGATTTTATCGTTACTTTAAGAGATGATCGTTGCATCAAATATCATATATCTATATGATAATAATTTATTCAATCACAATTAATAATTAAATTTGTGATATCGTCGACTTAGAGTATAAACCTGCTAATTGAGAAAGTTCCTCAAGAGAGACAAAAAATGTTTGTAAATAACAACCTCGCAAATTGATTTGTATTCTACTATATGAGATAAAACAAAAATCAACGTCGGTATTTTTTTGATCGGTACTTTTGAATTGTGTAAAATTGTGCGAGTACATAATGACTGTCTTTACTTTCTTTTACTGTCTTTTTTTTTCAATTTGTTTGTATGTATGTCTTATTATTTATCAGGGCTAAACTTGCACTAAATGACTATACTATATAGGTACTTAATGTTTTAAGACCATATTTTAAACATTTAGTTTTGAAAATCCCTGAAGGATAGTTTCGATTTCTAGTATTTCATAAAAATAGTAGCATTTTGAATAAGGTTATTTTTCGATGTTCTCATTTAGCACGAACGATAAAATAGTTAATAATTTGTTACAGGTTATTTATTATTTAAAGAATTCTGCGAGCAAACGTCAGAAGAACCAGTGCCACAGTTAAAATTTTATGAAGAAGTGAGTGGTTATATCGTATTTTAAATTATCTAGTGATACTGATAATTATAATAATATATTTTTTTTAGATAAAATTATATGAAAAGCAAGAGTGTGTAGAAGAAAGGCGAAGAATAGCGAGAGATATATATGACAATTTTATAATGAAAGAACTTCTAGCACATTCACATGTGAGTTTTTATATATATATTTTTTAAACAAACAATAAGTGTTTTATTATCTGAGGAAAGCACATCACCATTATGGAAAAAAATATCTGCCATCAAAATTGTTAATTAAATGTACATTTTTAAATATCTATTTTTTTATTTAATTGGAGTGTTTCATAATGGATTTATTTTTTATATTTACATGATTTCATTATTTAAAAACGTATGCGACACTAACCATGCAGAGTTTATTAAAAGGTAATAATTGCTTTCTAAGTGAGTAAGTAGGAGATATCAGATACGAAGCGAATTTTTCAATGGAATAGAAATTGTTTCTTTTTTCTTAACGTTCATCGTCTTATCAATCCTGAGAGTGACATTCTCAGGGGAGGGAAAAAGTAAAAAATGTTGGCCTCACTTCTTAATTAAACTTTTTATTGGTTTGACTTTAACGCATTATTGCATCAAGTCATTGACATCTTTGATTTTTATAAATAAATTTTAATCGATATATTAATCTAATCTCTTCTATATAAGCAACTTTACTTTACCGTATTTCAAGCAGGTGTATGTCAATGGTGTTATATTTTATAATTAGAATATTTGATTTTAGGATTATTCTAAAGAATGTGTGGCGCATGTACAAAAATATTTAATGAAACACGAAGTACCACCGAATCTATTTGAGGTAAAAATTTCATATTATATTTGTAATTTTATTTGTTCTTTTACTTCCGTTTTATTTACATAATTGTAATTAATTTTTTTTGTTCCTACTTATATCTTTACATTTATGTTTCAGCCATATATTGAAGAAATATTTCAGCATTTAAGAGGGGAGCCGTTTAAAATTTTTTTAGAAAGGTAACTGAAGAATTAATTGAAAGAAAAATATATCAAAAGTTTTTTTTTAATTATAATTTCCTTTTACAGTGATAAATACACGAGATTTTGTCAATGGAAGAATTTAGAGCTTAACATTCAGCTGACAATGAATGATTTTAGCGTACATCGCATTATTGGTCGAGGCGGTTTTGGTGAAGTGAGTCCATTAAGTTTTGCTTATTTGTAAATCAAATTTATTCACCGTTTTTATAAAATCAACTTATTACAACTGATATTATTATACTGTACTTTAGGACATCATACAAGGTCGTCACAATGAATTTCGCTCACAGTAGGGTAGGCAGAGGGAACCTAGTGTTAAGACACTCTGTTCACCATTTTCCGCTGAAGTCTGGGGGCATTGCGTGTTGAGTGACGGAAATCAAAGCCGAGTTTTACCCTTGACACCAGAGCGAAAAGTTACAAATATTAAATATTCAATTTCGTCGAGTGGTAATCGAACCCACAACATATCACACTGTGCCCTTGCACCACAACTGGCCTCTACAAGAGTCGTGATTTTCTTTAATACGAATACATGATAAACAATTCCTTAACTCGTACAGATTTATATGTAGAGAATCCTCTTTGGTCTCCGAGAACAAACATCAACACTAGCTACTAAACACTGTTTACAGACGCTAGCAACTCCACGATTGTCTCACTGCCGAGAGCATTGGATTTTATAGATAATTTACAGTGCTATAAATAATGGCACCGTTTTAAACACTTCGTTCGATACAGATAAAACTGTAGATTTGCTAATGTACCCATTAAATGGACGTAAACGTCTTAAGTAAGACACAGATGTCAAACTTATTTAATTTCAGTTAAATACCGAATTTGTAATATTGTTTAATTATTTAAAATAATTCTTGTAATGACCTTTTTCGGCGTTGAGTTCTGCCACTCAACACGCAATGCCTCCAGAATTCGGCAGAAAGTGGGGAACAGAGTGTCTTAATGCTAGGTTCCCTCTGTCTACCCAGCTGTGTGCGGGATACAGCGTGAAGCTGACTTTTTATGGTAACAGTATGTGCTCATCATAGCGCATAACGTAGCGATAATCGAACCTGCACCTCTTTGGCGGTTTCCATTTTTACGTTACACTATGTAAAATTTTTTTGTACGTTTTCTTAATAAAAAATGTGCTATTTATTTAGGTTTACGGCTGTCGAAAGGCAGACACGGGCAAAATGTACGCGATGAAGTGCTTGGATAAGAAACGTATCAAGATGAAGCAGGGTGAGACGCTCGCGCTCAACGAGCGCATTATGCTCTCTCTAGTCAGTACCGGGGTAAGTATTTTTTATATAGATTTAACATTATATCATTTATTTTTAACATAAGAAGTATACTTTAGTATTTAGTAAAGAATAAATATTATAATAAATTATCGTCATAATAAATTTAAATCTATATGTTATCAAAGAAATTATAACAAAAAAAACTGGTCAAGTGCGAAACAGACTCTTCCACCAAAAGTTCCGTATCAATTTCAGGATTGTAGGTCAACGGAAAGTAAAACTTATAAAAGTTGACAAACTTATAAATTATAATTTTGTAAGTCCTAAAATCCGGAAATTTACATTCTTATTTATATTACAGCTAAAGTCCGTAATATGAATATGAATCTCCATTTTTCGGATAACCTATCGCATTCGGATATTTATACTGCAAGTTGTCACTTCTTGCTAAATTTCATAATTATAGATTTATGGAAAATCCTATAGGTTTGGATTACGCGGCGTATAAAGTTGACAAACTTAAGTTCGCGGACGTTTATGAAATACTTATAAATTTTCACTTTTCGGATTCTTTCCTTTATTTACAAATAAAGCTCTCACTCCGCGCCAAACTTCATAACTGTACGGAAAATACAGGTTTCCGTTATGCGAATGTCGTACGATATGCAGCAAAAACAATGCATAAGTGCTCGTATGTTGATATTTTCGTTACGAGTGCTTTAAGAGACCGTAAGTCTAAATATTTTATAGTAATTTCAGTTCAATATTAATACTCCCACAACAACAACAAACGGACAACAAAGTGATCCTAAAGGGTTTTTTAAGGGTTTATTTCCTTTTGAAGCATTTACATAAGCGTAAAAAATATAAAAAATCGTCTAGTCGTTTTTAAAAAGACCCTTACAGGTAATAGTTTTTTGTGCTTATATTTAATATACAGAATTGACCCCTTTATCAGTTATATTATATGTATTCATTATTTTACATATCATGACGTAATTGGAAAGCATCTGACGTAAATTGTTTATTTAATTTGCAACGTGATTTTTATATTCATTTTAATTTAAAATAAAAATTTGTATCCGTATAAAATTGTGTTTCTCATATTATTTAATACATACTTCGCGTGAGTGCATCGCGATAGAAAGCTTAATATGCTTAAAATAACCAAGAAATACATTAAATTGCCATCTAAGAAAATATTATTCTTAATATATTATACTTAATATGTCATATTATACTACTAAGAAATAATGGATATACTATTATCGCTTATTTTATGATCTTATTATAATATGCTTATGTAAAAATGCATAAAAAAATTAAGTAAAGAAGATAAAAGGGGGAGATTATTGTTTAATATTTATAATTTAACTTCTTACATAATTATATATATTTTTTAATTAATTCACCCTGAAAAAGTGTGTATGTGTGAACGAATCCAGACCACAATTTTATTCATAAAATTACAAAATTTTGTATAATTACGACCGTAACTTGGAAATTAAAAACGTAATAGTTTTGTGCCGTTTAAATTTAAAACTTCAAAAGGCCTCTTGAATGCTGAGATGTTAATAGTTAAAACCGAAGTAGCGCAGTTAATACCACTACTGGCGCGGATTACGACGAAATCGCTATTATCTGTATTTTAAGTACATTTCTCTTTATCTCTTGGCTACCTGATTTAATCAACGACTTTTTTTATTTGGTCACTATATTCAAATACATCGATTAGTCATGATTTTATTAATCAGCTTCACGCTGTATCAATCACGCAGCAGGGTAGTCAGAGCAAGCTAGTGTTAAGACACTCCGTTCTCTATTTAGTTATAGGTGAAATTAATAAGATTTGTTGATATTGATATTGTTTAACCTTTGTATCGTTTTTTTAAGTTCAGAACAAAATGATGACATTTCGATAGGTCGATGATTTCTTTATAAGGGATCAGTTATGAAATTAATCATTTATTCCTGTACAAGTACAATATATAATGGTACATAAGTAGGCACACAATATACTATGTCGCTGTTAAATAGCTAGGAGTACTAAAATGCAGCGAGGTTCCCTTGGCTATAGAAGGATTTGGGTGTTTGACTAAGAACGATGGAAGTGTCGTTTTATTGGTCCACTTTTATTTCACTATATCTGTTAATAATAAAAAGAAATAAATGTGTCTGCGTTATTTTATCACATTTCTATTCAATCCTTTTTCCTTTTAAAAGAAAAGAAAGAAATAGAATAAGGAAACTTATTTACAAGACTACATGTTATGTGTTCATGACGCGTATCTTTGCTGGCGGTAAGTCAACTGTGTTGTTTTTCCTCGGCTATATGGGGCTTTGGTTACGAGTTTCTGTTCTGTTACAATAAAGGAATTTGATCTGACGGATTTCCTCAAATACAAAAAATATTAGCGTTTTATATGAGAAAAAAAAATTTAGATCTGTAGAGACTGTGGCTTCAATAGGAACCCAAATATACATTGTGCAAGTGTGAGAATTTATCATAGGATTTAATAATTTTTATTCTTTTAAATTAGTTATCTCAATCTGAATTATTATATATCTTTTTTTTACACTATTTTGTGAAAATGCCTTTAGTTCTTTATATTTTATTTAATAGATAAACACACATCACCATTATAATAGTAATTTATTGTATTAATATTAAAAGAAGCACAAGAACGTTCCGAAAAATACATTAACAAAGTTCTCTATTTGCTTGGACATTAAAGTCCAAAAGAAAAAGTCAGTAACAAGTTCTTATCTTAAAGCGGTGATATGAATGTTTCATTAAAGTTTTATATTACATATTATAATACGTTGAGGCCAGTGGTGGCGCAGTGGCACGAGGTGTGACCGACTGGTTGTGGGTTCGATCCCCACTCGAGGAGATGAAATATTTACTTAAATTTATATTTCCATTTCTTCGCTCTGGTGTCGAGGTTAAGCGCGGCGTTGAGTTCTGCCACTCAACACGCAATGCCTCCAGAAATCGGCAGAAAGTGGGGAGCGGGAGTGTCTTAACACTGGGTTCCCTCTGCCTACCCTGCTGTGTGCGGGATACAGCGTGAAGCTGCTTTGATTCATTAAATTAATTTCGAATACCTATAGTCGTACGATATGACATCGGGGACATAAACGATAGCCAGTCAATTGGACTGAAACGAATTGGCTCGCCCTCAATTTGCCGTAGTTCAATCCGCTTCCATTGCACTTTGTTTTACAATTGAATTTTTCATTTTTAATGTAGGTAGATATACCTTAACCTAGTTTGTTGAATTTTAATTTCAGAGAACATGGACGCGTCTCTGTTTAAGTAATTTTATGAAGTTGTATATCATCTATTGTATTCTATTTTGTGTGCTAGAATGCTTGGAACAAAGTGTAAATGTTTTATGTAAAATATTAGTCATATGTTTATTATATTACTACATTCTTTTTATCTTGTTAAATTTACAGTAAAATAAAATTTCTGATGTGATTCTTTGTGACCTAAAAGCCTTTTTGTAGTTGTATAAAACCGACGACGACGATACAAAGTTTATAAAATCAGAACTGCCTCGACTTCTTAGACGTAACTTAATACATTTACATGTAGGCTTAAGTTATAACGCGTATTTCTTTTGCTTTGGCCCTATTTAGATGTCTGTGCTATGTGATGATAATTTATTTTTTGTTATTACTCTAAATATTCTTCTCCGAAGTAATACTTACACTATCTACTTGAACGTTCGAAAATTGATACTTATCAAATCAAATCAAATCAGCTTCACGGTGTATCCCGCACACAGCAAGGTAGGCAGAGGTTAAGTGTTAAGGCACTCCGTTCCCTACTTTCTGCCTAATTTTGGAGGCATTGCGTGTTGAGTGGCAGAACTTAACTTAACGCCGCGCTTAACCTCGACACCAGAGCAAAGAAATGGAAATATAAATTTAAGTAAATATTTCATCTCCTCGAGTGGAGATCGAACCAACAACCAGTCGGTTTTACAGTCACACCTCGTGCCGCTGCGTCACGACTAGCCTCAATTTGATACTTATATCTACCTGAATTTATTTATTCAGATGTAGTTATAGAAAAAACATTTATTTTGATGATTTAAAATTAGTTTAAATAATGAAAGAAACATTTATTATTATCGATCCACATTTATTTTTTCTTCGTCATGAAAACTCAATTGGTATGATGTTGATCCGTTTGAGAAGTATTGCATCTAAAAATAAGTATTTTTCGTCCAACGTCACATATATTTATCTTTTATGAGCGCTCGTCTGGTTCCAAGGCGCCTCTTCGTCTGTCGGTCTATCTCGTAGTATTGAGATCCCGGCTATCACAGCCTCAACTCGTTAAGAGAAAAGACTAGACTGATTGTGTTAGACAGTATTAAGACGAATTACATCGATCACGAGACAATGCTGTGGATGTTATTGTTATTTTATCTTGGTCTCCGTTTTATATATTTGAAAAACGTATTTGTCTACAGTATGTTTGCCGAAATTATTAAAAATATAAAAAAAATAAATCAGCTTCACGCTGTATACCGCACACAGCAGGGTAAACAGAGGGAACCTAGTATTAAGACACTCCGTTCCCCACTTTCTGCCGAATTCTGGGGGCATTGCGTGTGGAGTGGCAGAACTCAACGCCGCACTTATCCTCGACACCAGAGCGAAAAAATGGAAATATACATATAAATATTTCATGTCCTCGAGTGGGTATCGAACCCACAACCAGTTGCTTTTGCAATCACATTTCGTGCCACGACTGGCCTCTAAAAAATAAATAGTGGTACATTTTTTATTATATTTTTTTCAATGCATTTGTAGAATCTAATCAGTGCACTACTTCACAATTACAATTATCGTACCACATCAATCAGTGTAATCGCGGAACACAGCGAAGATAATGTTCGAGTGGTCACAAAACTGTGAATCGATTACCATAACTTTATGAAGTGGACGAATTTGATTATTTTGTTTGCTACTAAGCTAAGACTGTAGCTCAGGGACACAAGTGTGTAAACGCAACTGGTTGTGGGTTCCACCACCACTGTGGTTTATATCCCAAATTAAATATTTAATATTTTCGCTCTGGTGTTTAGGCTTAAGTTGAGTTCCACTCGATACGCAATGCCTCCAGAATTCGGCGACGGTTTCTTAACGCTAGGTTCCCTCTGCCTTTACTATATCTTCTGGTTCCCTGCTGTGTGCTGGATACAATGTAAAGCAGATTTATTTATTTATTTGCTACCACTACAGTTACCACGTAAGTCAGAACGGCCCAGACTGTGTTAGTCACTCGACTGAGCCCGTCACGTGGCCCCCGGCGTAAACAAAGGGAACGCATTCACCACAAATCACAATACTCCGGCTTAATATTTCCGTTTGTCGTAATACATCATCATAACGCTCCATAGGTTTATTGCTTCTATGCTATTTTGCCTTTCGCTCGGCCATTGCGTCAAGCTATATTTATTTATGCTTGTCGAAAATGTAAAACCAAGGAACTGTTGAAATCTTTGCAACAATTTAAACAACGTTATAATAACATGTTTTAAATCAATTTTATGCTATTATAATAATAGTCACACATTTGTATTATTAATTAAAAACGCAATACGTTTTTCGTAGTCGCAAAATTTATTAATGGTACAAAAGTAGTTCCAGTTGTGGCGCAGGGACGTTGTGACTGTAAGTGCGCCAGGTTGAGGGTTCGATTCCCACTCTATTTTCATATCTTCGCTCTGGTGTCAAGGTTAAGTGCGGCGTTAAGTTCCGCCACTTAATACGCAATGCCTTTAGAATTCGGCGGAAAGTAGGAAACGGAGTGTCTTCACACTAGGCTCCTTCTGCCTACCCTGCTACATGCAGGATACAGCGTGAAGCTGGAAAAAATATATAGTATAGAAATTACATCGTGTCATAAAATGATTCACCGTGAAAAACCTATGTTAATTATTATGCGTACGTTTCTTTTGTCAATTCCATTTAATGATTGCGTATTGTTCCAGGTGGACTGTCCATTCATTGTATGTATGACTTACGCATTCCACACGCCGGACAAACTCTGCTTCATACTAGACCTCATGAATGGCGGGGATTTACACTACCATCTGTCTCAACACGGTGTCTTCAACGAGGCTGAAATGAAATTTTACGCGGCCGAAGTTATATTAGGTATGGTTATTAAATTATATGTTATCTGTATATTTAGAAAATTTTAGTAAGTGATTAAAAATAGTATAGTTATTTAACAAAATAGTAATATTGTAAAGGAAGTACAGGTTAATGTGGTATATTCACCACTGGTTTCTTTGTCAAATGTGTATTTTTTATGACCAAGCTTTGTGAGATGAAAATAAAGATTTATTTATTATTATTATTATTATATGAAAGTAAACAATTTAAATACTAATACATGTAGATTGTATGAGTTAAATGTTTTACGCAGTTATATAGTCACCGCTTTATTACTAAGGAGGACTTTCTGCCCTTTTATTGGTATGCTATATATATATGAAAAAGAAAATTCAATTTAAAGTCACATCAGACCAAGAAAGACCAGATGTTATAGATTATTGTTTTGTGACATTGAAATCAACCCATACGCATTGGCTTTGCCACGTATGAATCAAATATTCGTTAAATAGTATGTAGTATAGACTTAGAAGCCGGTTGTGGCGCAGAGGCACAAAGTGTGACTGTAAAATCGACTGGTTGTGTGTTCGATCCCCACACGAGGATGTGATATATTTATTTACATTTATATTTTCTCTCTGACTACCCCGCTAGGGAAAAGCGTGAAGCTAGTTTTTTTTAATTTATATTTTCATTTTCTTCGCTTTAGTGTCAAGGCAAAGCTCGGCGTTGAGTTCCGCTACTCAGCACGAAATGCCTTCAGAATTCGGCGGAAAGTGGGAAACGGAATGTCTTAACACTAGTTTCCCTCTGCCTACCCTGCTGTATGCAGTATCCTGATACAGCGTGAAGCTGATGTAATATTTCATTTTTTTGTATGTAAAATGCAAATGCAGGGAATTATTTAAAAAGTATTCGTCTTTAATAAATAATATAATTTGGTCATCAAATTGGAATCAACACAGTTTGCGTTGCATTTTGATAACTACTATGTGCTAATTAAAAAAAAAATATAAAATGCAATAATTAAAGATCTTTCTAATAACTGTTATCTACCTTATCCCACACTGTTAAGCTTAGAAGTTTTAACTTTTATCTCGCAATCTTCTTTAGTTTTAAAACTTAAATAACGCTGAGTTTCCATCGTGTACGTTTTAGTTCTTACTTCAAAAGTTTGGAAAGAATAGTTCCTACTAAGCTGTTACATCTATTTTATTTATAGAAGTGTTTATGTATTTCAAATGAATTACAGTTTAATTATTCATAGATCTTGATTAAGTTGAGATTGTCAAGAAATATATACAACAAATCAAATCTGCTTCACACTGTACACGAGGTGTGACTGAAAAACAACTGGTTGTGGGTTCGATCCCCACTCGAGGAGATGAAATATTTACTTAAATTTGTATTTCCATTTCTTCACTCTGGTGTCGAGGTTAAGCGCGGCGTTGAGTTCTGCCACTCAACACGCAATGCCTCCAGAATTCGGCAGAAAGTGGGGAACGGAGTGTCTTAACACTAGGTTTCCTCTGCCTAACCTGCTGTGTGCGGGATACAGCGTGAAGCTAATTTTATTTTTTATTTCACGCTGTATCCCGCACCCAGCAGTACAGGCAGAGGGACTTTAGTGTTAAGACACTCCGGTCCCATATACACAACGATTAACTTTAACGATATTGCCAGTTGTTGAGTGCAGTAAATAAAGTAGTAGTATAAAATTGCAGTAGAGCATACCGAGGCCCCTGCCTAATCGAGCTCCGCCACGTTTTTAATAGACTTTAATGAAAAGGCATTTTGTAGAGCACGCGTCCGTAAACTCTTTAATACGTCCGCACAGAGCAATGTAATCCAATATTGCAGCCAGTTCCATTAATATCAATAATCTGGCCTTGCCCCCCTACCTTACTAGTGACGACAATATTACATACAATTTAATTTTAATAATATTTTTGTGTGATTTATCCTTAAATTATTTTTTAAATATGGATCTGTTTAAATGATTCGTATTATCATTGATATAAACATAAGTCATTTTCGTAGATAGGGGCCGTTCAAGTATTACGTAAGCAGTTTTTTTGCAATTATTGACCAC